>PVIJ01003169.1:0-141066 GCA_004024925.1 Scalopus aquaticus
TGTGGTACATATACACAATGGAGTACTATTCAGCATGGAAAGAAGATAAACACATGCAATTTGCAGCGACATGGATGGAATTAGAGGGGATCATACTCAGTGAAATAAGCCAGAAAGAAAAAGAAAAATATCGAATGGTTTCACTTATAACAGGACTATAGGGAGACTGGGTGGGAGAGAGACACTCAGCGGTGGGGGGTTTGGGGGGATGGGAGGATAAGGGCACAAAATGGAAGAGAGGAGAATACAGGGGACCATGGAGATGGATCACGGGTGAATTGGTGGTGGGCTGCCCAAGGGGAATACAAAATGTAAAAGACATAAATAACAATAAAAAAATTAAAAAAAAAGAAAAAGAAATATTTACTGAGCAATTTTATGAGTCAGAAACCGTAAATATTTCTGAGGATATAGTATGTCAAAGCTCTTTTCAAATTGGAAATACCCAGCATACAAATATGATATGGGCATTGATAATGACAGAATGCTTATTATTTTTGAATGTCTAGAACCTATTCATTGAAAAACCCCTCCACACTCAGGAAAATTTTCTTTAGAGAATTCTAGTTACACCTTGAATTTTGCCTTTTCCTTTCCTCCATGGAAATAATTATACCTTTTCTTAAGATATGTCTGAGAATATTGGTACTCAAAACATCTCTATGTACTTCCATGTATTTCTCTGCCCTCATGTAGCTAAGTCATATGACAAATTCCTGTTAATGGAAAATTAAAGTCAGTACCTTTTCTATTCTGAGACAGATTAGAGTGGATATGTCTTCACACTGCCTCTTTCTCTCTGCCAGTCAAAAGGTCATAAGCAATGATTCTGAGATTCCTAGGTTTCAAGATGGAAATAGCCTGGTTGAGAGTCAGGTGGTAGGTAGGGTGAGAGTCATACAGAATTGTACACATCACTTACGGGACCATGCTCAAGTTAGATACAAACATTGTATTTAGTAATCTGTATTCTGATGACTATAAGATACTGTGCTATACGTTAAGACAAAGGAAAACAATAAAAGATGAACATGGCTTGTTAAAACATTAGAAAAGAAACTGAGGAAAAGGTACAATCTCCCTCCTACTTTTTATATATTACTGAAGAACTGTTCTATTAAAATTGGCAAATAAAGGTGCAAAGTCCCAGCCTCTTGTAACACCTCAGCAGCCCACATGTAGAAGCTGAAATGAAAATGTCATATACAAAGGTGTTATTTATTTACCACATCTCTGCAGAAGTCTGAAAATTCAACATTAAAATAATTGGAAAATTTTGTGAGTCAATGTGGAATTACTAATGATTTCTTTTTAGCGCAAGGGAATTGATTTACTTGGGAAAGAGAATTAAAATACTTTATTAACATTACTAACATAATTATCATCAGATATTATTAATATACCAGCAGTGATATAGGCAATGATAGGCAATAGAGAGAGAAAATGAGGAAAAAATAAAGGCCTTGCATCAATTTGTCAGATTGGAGAGGGTAGAGCTATTCCCTGGGACAGGAATTTTTGTATTGCATTTGTAAAAGAAATATGTCCTTTTCTCAAAGTCCACTTAAGATGAAGGAAGCCAAGAAAAGGTTACATTGGATGTAAACAGTTACTTTCTTCACCATGAACACTGAATGCTAGCAAAGCAAATATTGCAGTGCTGATGCTGCATACTAATCAAACAAGTTTCTGGGCTGTTCTTTTCTGTAAAATACAATTTTCTTAGAGTGGCATAGGCTGGAAGGTGTTCTGAAGAGTTCCCCTTACTGTTTTTTCAAATTTTCCGCCAACATTGAACACAACTTCATCACTTATTAAGAAGGAGCTGTATTTTATTCTCTAAGCAATACATGTATTCTCTAAGAATGAAGCTACTCTCGTTCGACTGATCACTGCATTTATGAGCCAATTCAGAATCCAAAATATTTGCCTCAGTTATTAGCTACAGGGAGCACATTCATAAAGATATGTTGTTGCAGCATAATTTCCTCTTTCTTATTAATCATCTTTCCGAGTTCGTTGTTTGCCAGACATGAGCTTTATTTCTGTATTTTCTAATCAGCAAAATGCACTTCCTAAAGAAAACAGCTTGTGCCCCGTTACTGCGTGGCTGAAAATACTAAAGCGAGAAAGCACAGTTGGTTGAGGCTTTCAACCAGATCCCACTGTGATATGATAAAATGTGTCTAAGCATGTAATCACAATCTCCAGAGGTAGGGCTGGCGTCAGACTTTAAAAAAATCTCATCGTGGCAATCTAGGGAGGGACTGGGTTCTGCTGAGAAATTTGCATACGTTCCTTAATAATCACAAGCCCTGCTTCTTCAATTGTCCCTCAGACCTACTTGTCATTACCTCTGTAGTGACATGCCAAGTGAAAATAAACCTTACGCACTCAGAAAAACAAGGTGCCACTGTTGTATGCGTGGGTAGAAATGTTAATTTGCTTTCGAAATGTTGATATGGTCAGCCCCGATGACAAAATACATAGGATTGAATTTTTGTGTCATATAGCATTAATAACGTCATATTGAACAATAATTAAAACCACAGTATCACAAACATTTAGATTTGGAAAACATCTCTCATACTGTCATAATTTGATGTCTTTGTTTTCAGAGACTTGACAAAATTCATAAGGGTAAGGTGACTTACTCAGCTGGTTAAAGGAAAGTTGGGGCTAGTATCCAGGACTTTCAAATTGCCAAACATTGCTTTGTGCATGCAATGCGCCAGGTTGACCAGGTGAAACCTGAGTGAACAGAGGCCAGTTCACCACCCAGTTCATACATAGGAACACCTAGAGACTTATACACTGCCTTGCTGTGGACATTTGGAGAGAAAGCTAAAAATGCACCCGTTTCAAAGCTCACTCTCTTGAATTCAATATAACAAATACTTATGGAAACCCTAATCTATGAAGTCATGAGATCAGGGAATTTGGGCACTTTGTATTTAGTGTCTAATAAAACCCGTCAGAATATTCCTTCTCAAGGAAGCCACACCATGTCCTCTACACATTTTAATTTGGATATATTCATCAATATATATCAGGCAACAGAGCACAAAAGGAAAGGAGTATTTCAGTTTTAGTGGGGAGCGTTGGAAGGGATGGTCAAAGGTTCGGGAGGGAAGTAGATGAAATCTTTTTGCACCTAAACCAGAAATCCTGTCCTGTCTTTTTTTTTTTTTTTAATCTTTTTTTCTTGATCCCCTTCTTTCCCTCTCTTTCCTTTCCCTAGAGAATCTCAGAAAAAGATAAAAGTCTGGAATATCTCAGTAATACATAGAGGTCTGGGATTTTTTTTATGGTTCCAAGCATATAAAAATAAATGACAAAGCTGGATACTCACTTAAGAACTGAATATTTTAATACATATACAAAGAAATATAATTGCACTATTTACAAGGTAATTATGATACTTTTAAAGAATTATTTCACTGCACAATAGCCATTGTGATATGAAATGGTGCACAAACCAAAAATTACAGGAAGGATGACCTCTTTCTAACCTGCATCTCCACAGTTCCCTCTGAATTGTTTGTGTGTTCTAATGAGAAAAGCCAGCAGTTTAAATTTTAGGACTTGTACACCAAGCGCCCTCCTCTCCTCCACCTCCTAGCCCACCTTAGGAACCACTGTTTTTACCTTTTCTTCCATTGCCTGTTCCCAGAGATGGCTGAGCGCAATGGTTGCTGGAAGCAAGCAAGGTCAGGTCTACTCTCAGACCCTCCCCTCTGGGGTTCATCATCTGGAAAAATGCAGATTAATTGGGCAGCTGCAAAGCAAAAGGAGAATTCACTCAAGGAAGCATCAAGCACTGTTTCCAGAGAACCAAAATTGAAGAGCGAGCCAAGTCAGAAAGTAAACAGGGTGAGTGATATATTTTTTCATTTTAATTTATTTAAAAATTTTTTCTACATCGGGGCTTCCTTGCCCCTTCCTGGCCTGGTTCCACTGGCCTAGGAGGTCCCACTTTATTTCTATTCCTTTTCTCTCTAATAAACTTTTTTCTTTTTCTAAACAAAAAAAAATTTTTTTTCCGCATCATTGTAGTACCCACAGTTCTCCTACCACCACATCACCCATGAGCCATCACCACAGGCCCTTGTGCTCTTCCCTCCCTGTTTTGACCCCACTCCCTCCCATTCCCCTCCTGTATGCCTCAGATTTATGGTCAACTTGCTAGGTTTGTCTTTTTCTTGACCTTTTGTTCAGTTTCTCTATATTCCACATAGAAGTGAAACCACTCTATATTTATCTTTTTTCTTCTGACTTATTTTGCCTAGCTTAATCCCTTCCAGCTCCATCCATGCTACTGCAAATAACATGAGCTGTATTTTGGTTTTGAAACCAAACCCCAAGTTCTAGAAGAAACCAAATGAAAGATCAACCCATGTAGGTAGAGGAGGGCAGCTATGTACACAAGAGCAGGACAGTGAGATAATGGAGGGTCCAGGGGAAGCCCAACGAAGGGACCAGACTCCTCAGTTCATTTTCTTTTTCTTTTTAAAGATTTATTTATTTATGCATATAATCTGGGGTACAGGCCAGAGGTGTGGGGCGGCGAGAGGGTTCACCAGAGACAGAGTGGGGAGCAGAACAGGCAGATCGACTGAAATACACTGCTGAGGGGAGCAGCGGGTTAGGCAGGAGAGGTCTGCCACACCATGTGGGAATCTCCCCTGGGAGGCGTCGAACTCGTGTCGCTGCTGCCAACAGCTCCACAGCACAGTGCTTAACTGTTGTGCCACCAGGGAGGCCCTCTCCTCAGTCCATTTTCATTGGCTGCTCTGAAGGAAGGGGGTCTCATTCCTTCCCATCACCTGGAACGTTGATGGGGAGAAGTTTAATTCAGAGGTATTATCATAGTTGGTGGGAAAAAAATGGATAAAATCATTCTCTAATTTTTCATCCTAGCTCAAGACTAACGGTCAACTTTCATTATTCAGGAGCTGGTCATCTAAAATCCTCATTCTTCGTCCATACACTGAACACATTCCCCATCACTCCTCTACCAGTACAGACATGGAAGAAAGAGAGGGTGGAATCCAAACTGTTAGAATCTCACTTGGTAGGAAGGCTAAGAAAACCATTTAGCTACAATCATTTTGTTTCAATTACATAGATTTAATTTCTTAACTATCATGGCCTCATTAAATGAAATTTTGAGAACTGACAGTTTCATAAGCTTAACCTGGATAATGGGTCATGGATTTTCATACCAGCCATTTTTATATAAGTTTCAGTCTAGGATTGCAAGCCTCTTACTAGGTGTCTAACCCTGAAATTCCATGCAAAACTAGTATGTATGTGATTTTTCTGGGGCAATTATCTACAGATTCTACTAGAGTCTCAAAACAGTTCTATGACCCTACAACTGTAAAAAATATCTTGTTGTTTTTAGAGTCCACATTTATTCCCTGCCCTAAGCAACTTCTTTCCAGGGCAAAAGATAATTTACTTTGTTCTCTTTACATGTGTCAGACATCAAAATGGTCCTAGACAAGACAGAACACACCATTAAAAACAGTCCCTTGCCACATATGTTTGTTATCTGAGGCACACTGACACAGCTGGCTTGGTGCTCCAGGCATGTGACCGGATTGCTGCAAATACAGACTGGAGCATGTGGGCATCTGTACTCCCTGGTCTTCTGGGAAAGTTGAAGTTCAAGTCCTGGTTACCATGCTTTAATCACATCTTATAAAATGATAGAAGATGAATTGGAAAAGGGACCTGAACTTGAGTTTCAAGCAAACTTTACCCAGAGAGGGAAGTACACAATAGCTGTCACTACCACAAAAACAATCTTGAAATGCTCAAAATGTAGAATTCTGATTATTTTTCTCTCTGTGTCTAATTGGATGGCTTGTCTTGCCAACAGACCAAGGGATGGACCAGAAGACTTCTGCAAGGAATTTCTCAGTACTTCCAGCATTCTTTGACATTTACACTTCTACTTTATATTCCTGAAATCTACCTTGATAATGGCCAGATATGATGCCTTGCTGCAAGAATGTATTTTTCTACACTCCCCACCCCCACCCTGAAACCGGTGTCTAGGCAAACCTCTTAGTCTTGAGGGGCCCAAATCCTTTCTCCATCCTGTCAACTGTACTTAAGTAAGACACTTTTCTTACACTTCAACTGCGCTTCAGTGCCTGACCCTTTGTCTGGATTATTGTTTTCAGCCAGTCTGCTGTTTGGCTGAGTCCCAGAGTTCTGATAGCTACATTTGGAAAGGTATATCTGAAAGTGGAGAGGGCCATATAAATTGTACTTAAAAGTGTATACATTTGAAAATTTAATGGGACACATCCATCACTCCTGGGCACCAAAATGATGATTTCATAGATCATGTAATTGTTCTCAACACCTTCTCTTGACAACCCTCATCCTTGAACTTGCAGCTGTTTCATTTATTGCAGCTATTTGGATCATTTAAAATTTAGCCCACTTTTCTACAGGTGATTTATTTAGTGTTTATAAGTCCATTTTGACATCTTCTTCCGTTTCTTCCACCAAAAATATCTCACCCTTATGGTCTTAGTGGAGGCATCATTTATAGCTAGAGAGGCATATCTGAAAGTGCATTACCTTTAAATAGTAGGATTCATCATATCTGAGTTCATATGTCAGATAGCCAAAAGCCCCATTTCATTTCAAAAGAAAAATAGCTTCTGTCAGTGTAAACAAAATGCATTATCCTCTTTTAATAACCATTCTTAACTATGCTGCTGTATTACTTTTTCACAGCTGTATTCCAATACGCTGTAGAGTAATTGCCAGTTCTCCTGTCTAATAGGTTCATTATTCTTTTGCCATAATTGCAGCCATTAAATGTTCAATTGTTAAATTTCCACTCCTACGTTTACTTAGTGTTACATTTTATAATGGGGCATGTCATTACAGCACCCCAGTGGCCATGGCTGTTGTTCAAAGTGTTTCTAAAAGTCAATGAGATCCCTGTGAAATATGTCTTCATTTTTTATTTGTTCAGATATCCACCCCACCCTGACCTTTCCTTCCCTTTTCTCAGAGCTTCTCAATAAGCTCTTACAAGTTGGTAGATTTTACTAGAAGTTAAGGGAACTGACCTAGGCTGGGAGATATAAAACTGAGCCCTCCTTGTCTCTGAGTGCTTTCTCACTTTAAAGCCATGATTCATATATAACAAGGTAGTAGAGTGATGATTTCACTAAGGAAATTAACACTTAAGACATAATGGTTTTTTCAAGAGCTCTGATTTATCTTTTATCATGTTAAATTTGTGGGACTTTTTCAGCAAATGAATGATACATTGGTCAGGGGTAGTAAGATTGTTAACCCAGTCTGGATGCTCATGGTAATAAAATGAATGCCTTCCCTTTATTGCTTGACATTTCTGGATATGTCACATCCCAAGTCTGGGCTCACCTATTCTAGCTAATGCAGGGCATTGTATTACTTTGGGTGATAAGAGATTTTAACTGGCTCATTCTATATAGTTAAGCATCTCCTGACATGTCTGGCTGTGCTTATTTGTTTGTTTGCTTGCTTGCTTGCTTGCTTGCTTGCTTGCCTGCTTGCCTGCTTTTAGGTCTCAGTATAAGGCTGAAATTTCTTTTACATGACATCTAGTATTTCTTAAGAACTAAAACATTTGCCAAAAGCCTTTATCTAGGTCACATTTCAATTTTAGTTTCCTAATCATCTATTCATCAGTTAATCATCACTTTCAAGGTTATTTTATTTCACTTCCATTCATTGCATTAGCTTTTATTTCCTTCTCAAGTTGAAAATAATTTTTGTAGTCAATGGGTTAGCATTGTAATTTTGTCTAATTCATTGCAGTTCTGTGTTCTTTTGGGAATCTTTACGATTTAGAGTAGATTTCTGATTTTTGTTTTTGTTCTTGTTTTTGGTAAGACCACTAGAAGCCTTTTTATTTATTTATTTATTTTTTATTTTATTTTTTTTAAGATTTATTTATTTATACATACAGCTGGGGTACAGGCCAGAGGTGTGGGGCAGCGAGAGGCTTCACCAGAGACAGAGTGGGGAGCAGAATAGGCAGATCAGAAATACACTGCTGAGGGGAGCAGCGGGCGAGGCAGGAGAGGTCTGCTGCACCATGTGGGATTCTCCCCGGCTGGGCGACGAACCTGCATCGCTGCTGCCCACAGCTCCACAGCGGAGCGCTTAACCGCTGCGCCACCAGGGAGGCCCTAGAAGCCTTTTAAATAACATAGCTCATGATATCGGATGTGGTATCGATTAAGTTATACCCCCATACCATAAATGTAATGATACACTTCCTTAGCTCATTAGCCCTCATGCTATTTATAATAATAGCTAACATCTGTAGAACATTTTCTTGCCTTCCTTCTCTGTACTATATAATTATCCACATTTTCTTTTTAAACCCTGAGGTGACTACATTTACTACTCCCACTTCACAGATGAGGAAACAGACTCAGAGAGGTTAAGTAACTTTCTCAAAGTTAGAGCTAATAACCGAGTCCAGAGCCAACACTCTTAACTTCTACTCAATATCATTATAGAAGTATTGTTACTTCTTGGGAACAATCTTCCCAAAGGGATTGGACAGGCTTTTCTTAACATGCCCAGAATAAGATTCTGTCACTTCAGTATGGGGAACTAAAGGTCAATTGTGGACCCGTGAGCTTTGGGAAGTCAGTTACCATTACTGAAAGATTATAAATTGTTTAAGCTTAAGAAAAGTAAAGACCTAAAGACTAGAGACTTTTTGACCTTGTCTCCATCATTCTTTTTTACTATCTGGAAGAATGTAGTTTTGGGGTTTTCATCCAGATACAGTTTTATCAGTGAACACGTCCTCCCTATTTGAGAATCTCTCCTCTTTCTGTTAGAGTAAAACTCCTTGTCATGTGAAGTCTCCCTTTCTCTCTCCTTGATCCCCAGGGCTTTTAACACAGGATAAATATTCCTGGTTCACTGCATTTCACTTTACAATTTACAACAGTGTAAGTTCTTATTTCTGCATTACTAAATTGATTGTTTTTCTTTGTTAACCCATCTGACGTTTTGATTACTTGTCCAGGCTGAGAAGAACCCAGAGAGATAGGAGACTTTTTCCTCTATACGAATACTATAAGTAGTGAAGGAAACGTCAATGTATTCATAAAATATTAATGTTAAATAATTTTTGAGAATTTTGTTATCTTCCTAGGCAGACTGATCAAGAAAACAACTCACCAAATTAACAGGGCAAAAAAGAAACTCAGGACAAAATTCTTCTCCTGTGAGTTCTGCTCTATAGTAAGTCTGCTCACAAAATAGATTAAAGGAAATTAATGCAAAATTGATGTGAGAGTCGTTTATAGTTTATTAGTCTGAATAGCTTTCTAATAAAGAAAAAAGTAGACAATATATTTACATAGTTGTATCCATCCCCAAAACTCTACCAAGGTGGCCAGAGGTTCATGGTTTTCACATTTCAGTAATACAAATTTTGTAGTAAAACTTTAGATAAAATTTGATTGCTGATGATGAAAACTGAAAGACACTTCTTTTTCTCTTCCCTGGCAATATTGGCTTTGCAACAGTCCCCAAAGCAAACATTTGTTGTTGTCAATAAAGCAGTCAGCTGTGTCACTTGGGGAAGAGATATATGGAGCAGGATGGTATTATTTTGACAATCACTTTCTTCCAAAGGAACACAGTAAATGTATCTTATTTTGCTCGTGTTCTCAGAGCACAATGGCCAAGATGGCTAACGAAAGAGCACAGCATAGGGAAGGTCGATAAGAAAGCCATATTGTGTGATTAACAAAAAAGACACATTACCTAATGAAGTCTAAGGAATCACCCAGGGAGAATGACTACAATGGCTGCAGAAATAATTGGTGCAGGATAAGCACCCACCTGTCTGAAATAGATTTCTTACCTGTCTCATTAGGCAGGTGATTTCTTGGTCATGCCATGCCTTACAAAATGGTCAGCTAGTAAAAATAGAGTCATAAAAGATTTGCCAATCTAAAGTGGCTGTCATTAGAGTTTACGTAGTGCAAGATAAGATTGCCGGATCAACTCTTGAAATTTTCTGAACAGATTGAGTACAAAGTAGTCAGAGAAAAAGACGTTTTTTTTCTGGTCAAATTCTTTTCAGATTTGAGATGTCACCAAAAAATTGACTCAACTCAAAAAATTCCTATGGGATCTATCACTCTAATGTTCTTAGAATCTTCAAAAATCATTTATCAGCTCTTTGATTGTAAACTCCAATAGCAAACACCGTGATCTTTTATTTAAATTAGCTATTCTAAATATTAACACTTAGTAAAAAGTACTTATTTTGGAAATACACAGAAAAGGATCACAAATGATGAAACAGAGAAAAGGATCCTATGGTGATTTTTCCTGTCCTACGGAAACATTGAATGACTGAAACCTTTCCATATTCCTTGTTTCATAAAGAACAAAAACAGGCACATGTTAAAGATGTGAAATTCAAGGAGGTTTAGGAAAAGGAAAGTCAATATTAGATGGAAAACTTTCAGATGTGATTTCATCCTCCAAGTCCAGTTCTGAAGTGTCAAGAAGTCATAGAAAGACTCACGGAGCTGAACCATTACAAGAGCAATGCACAAAACCCCTAGAAAAACAAAAGAAGGGAATTGGCTCCAGAGGTGTGTTTTGGGTAGGGAGGGAGTGGGAAAGTACTTAGATGGGAAGAAGAGCAAGATCCAGAAGGAAAGTTTGCTGTGAGGCACTTAGCTCCACCTCATGCTGCTGTTCTAAGTGGGGTAAAAACTAGGCAAGCCCAACCCCACTCTCTAGTGTTTTGTAGATTGTCAGTAAAGAAATGTTTTTTTCTATAGTGATCTTGTAGCCTACAAACTTACTAAGTTGTCTTTTAATTAAGAAATTCCAAACTGTATTTTTATACAATTTAACATGTCAGAAATGGTAATGAATCTTACAGTCTGATTTATAATCACTGTTTTCCAGGTAGTAGTCATCATTACCTGTGAATTATTGAACCTGGTTATGGATGTTTATATTGTCGTACCAACTGAATTTTGAATATAGTCAGTACTACCTGTGCTGAGAGTAACTGCCAATTAAAATGTCTTTAGAACAGTGACACTATCATTAAGTCTTGGAAAGAAGGAATATTGAGTATGCAAAAAGATACAGAAACAGAATAGAGCATAAACTAGATATCTATGCAGTAAATAGTCAGTATGGGAGGAAATAATCAAAATATCATATTTACTTGCAAAACAATAACCAAGTGTCTTACAGAAAGGAAAATATCCCCATGCAGGCAAATTTGTGTGACAGGTTGTTACTGCAATGACTGCAAAATTATTAGGTACCATACATTACACAATTAAACTGAAGGTAGATCTTCCCTAAATCTTGTTAAGACTGGAGATACTGACAAATTCCTCTATACAAATAAGGGCTAATTCATACAGTTCACAGGACTAATGTTGCGGTAGTGTCAAAATTTAATTGGCATCATTTTTTTCTTAATAGAAAATAATGATGAGCCTTAGCAACTGATAAAAAAATTACAGATGCAATATAAAATATGAATAGTGATAATACTCATTATTTGAGTTAAAAAATGGCAGTTGAGTTTCTTTACTTTTCTTTAATTTCTTTTTCATACCTTATTGTGCTGGCTGGGATTTTCAATAAATACTAAAAGAAGAGAAGAGGGGAGCCTGTTATCTCAAAGGCAAAGCTGTCAATATGTCAGTTTAAACATAAGGTTTAATAAAAATCAGATCCACATGATGTACCTCAAAAACATATAATGTATAATGTAATGTTACTTCAATAAAAACAATAAAAATTATTGTAAATATCTTTATGGGTTGAGAAACATCTTAGTTGGCTTAGAGTTTTAATCATAAGTAAATGTGAAATTTTGTCAAACACTTTTTCTTCATTCATAGAGATGCTCACATCAGTTTTTTCCTTTCACCTATTGATGTGATAAATTACATTCATTAATTTTTCTAATGTTAAATCAATTTTGAATTCTTGGATTAAACCCAAAGTGTTCATTTTATTATCCCTCTTACATATTGAAGGACTCAATTTAATATTTGGTTTAGAGTTCCTGCATCTATTTATGTTTATAAGGGACCTGTTTTTCCTTTCTTGAGCAATCCTTTTCAGTTCCTACTGTCAATATTAAACTAGCCTTATAAAGTGAGTTTGGGAACATGCCTTCTTTTTCATACTTCTTGAATGAATTGTCAAGGGCTGGATTTCTTTTCCAAGAGATTTTGGATCTTGAATTTGTGGTAAAACTTGCCAGGGAAGCCATCTGGTCCTTCAGTTTGCATTGTGGGAAAAAAAATTCAACTACTAATACAATTCCTTTAATGTTTATAGCCCCATAAATTTTCCTGTTGTGTCTTGAGTTGGAATGGTGAATATAACCAATTATAGAGCACACTCTACTCTATTTATATTTATATGTTGTGCCTTATATTTTAATATAATGTGACCTATTTTATCTTCATTTTCTAATTTATTTCCATGACACTGCCTGTAAGTTAGTATTTTATTATCTTTTTATGTCAGCAAGCTTCTACACTTTTACATTCTTAATATAGTTTGTGTCATTTCTTTTTTGCTTCTTTACAATCACCCATAGGTTTGTCAATTGCTTTAGTCTTTTCAAAAAACAATTTGTCTTTTTAAATTCTCTGTTTCCATTGTATTTTATTTAATGCTATTGTTTTTATTTAAATGCTATATCTTTTTATTGTTATTGTTCTTTGAGTTTATTTCACTGTTGCTTTCTAATCCTGATTGGTATGATTAGCTTATTGACTTTTTTAGTTTTTCTACTTTTCAAATGTCAGCATTTTTATACTCTAAGGCTATCTATTCCATCTAGTTGAATCCACAGTAATTAACATGCAACATTTTCATTATTGCAGTTCAAACATTTTCTAATTTCCAATTTGATTTATTTTTTGATTCATGGGTTTATTTTACAAATGTATGCCTTTAAATTGCCAAATATATAATCTAAATGTTTTGATTCCTTCATTATTTGCATTATGATCAGATCTATATAATTCCAATATTTAAATGTTTATTTAAATGTGGTTTATAACCAGAAAATGTTGAGATTACACATATGGTTGAATAGAATGTGTTTTCTACAGATGTTTTATGTGATGTCATATATATGTCCATTGCATTAATTTTGTTCATCATGTTGCTTAACTATAGCAAAAAGCAATTAACAGAAGTGTCATCCGGTTGTCATTCATGACGAAATGAAATGGCAAGGATGATTAGTGGAATAGGAATCACCACGTGTAATATCTTCCTCACATCCCTCAGTGCTGTGTTCAGTCTGACATTAATGTCACAGAATTACCCATCACACACACAGTGATGTTGGGCACGTCCATTATCCTTCTCCTACTTAAGTCAAAACCTACACGACATATTAGAGGTTTTGGGACACCCTTGTATTGTACTTACATAAGATGCTTTTTAAAAAACCACAAAAGTAGTTCTTACATAAGAATAACAAAAGCAGCAACAGAAAATTGTAAAGCTATATACGGCAGCGACTAATGTTAGTAAAGCAGGATGTGCTGGCACACACTGAAATGATTTATTTGTCATAAGAGACTGGAGAAACCACCTAATTCATGTGCCTTGAAAATGCAAGTGCTTCTTACCTGAAAACTGTTGAAAAAATTATACCATCAGTCAACTTAAAAGAAGCACTGAAATGATTGGTCATGCAGTGAAAAACTGGGATAGGGATGGACATTTCCACATGACTTCCCTTTTTTTATCTTGAAAGCTAATTACATTGTGTTATTGCCTCATTCTAAATCTAAGATTTAAAAACATCATTTTTCTCAGTTGGATGGGAGTTGAAAAAATTAGAACCCAAAATATTAGAAATTAAAAGACATACCTGAAGACATTGACCTTAAATCTACTGCAGAAAATAATCAGAAGTGATCTTTAAGCAATATGCAAAATTTCGATTTGCTTCAATAAAACTGTATCATCAACATATACCAAATTTTCAAGTTCATGATTTGAAATGAAGTTATGTCTTTACACTAGCTTGTTGTTATTAGAAATGACAAAATGCATAAGAAGTGGTGTCAATATTCCCACCAGAGAGCCCTAAACTGGCAGAATGGGTGAAATGGTACCTTATTTTTTACCTGACCCTAATTCAAAGTTAGTGGCTATTGCAAAAAAGGAAGATGATGATCTCAGTGCCACTGACAAAACTGGATATGGTCAATCGCACTGAGAAATTAGTGTGCCATCTCAAGTGTTTAAAAGTGGGACACTAAAAATTTTAATATTTAAATTATTATTACATTTTTATGCAATCTTACACATTTGTGATTTTATTTTTATGTAATAGAATTGATGCAATTAGGATGACATTTATGTGTGTGCTCAGTTGTGGTTGAATATTGATTTCAATACTCTGCTGAAATTTATATTTTGTAACTCCAGTATATACCCTAGAGAAACTCCAGAGAAAAGTCAAAATCATTCAAAGCAGCACTATTCAGAATTTTAGAAACTAGAAATACAAATGTCTATCAACATTAAACTGAATAAATAAAGCATGGTATAATCACACAATCAAACAGTATTTAGAGGTGAAAACATACTAGCAACAGACACACCAACAAAGATGAATCCTGTAAACATAATTTTAGAAAAATTATCAAGCCACTGAAAAATATGTGCAATATAATTCCACCCATGAAAATTCAAAACCAGACAAAATTAAACATATATTTTCTGAAGATACATATACAGATATCTCTAAAAAGAGCAAGGAAAGAAAAACACGCAATTCAAGATCCTGGGTACCTCTGGGAAGGAGGCAATAGAATTGTACAGTTAGTGATAATGTCTTAATTCTTGGTTTAGGTGATGAATTCATAATTTTCATCATTATTACTATGAAATGGAATGAAAATAACAATCTAAGGAAAGACCAATTATAGCAGTGTGCCATGAAGCATGAATGATGACTAATGTAATTCTCTGCACCTGGGATCTATGAGAAAAAACAAGAGGAACCAGAGAATGATTACCACCCCTTCAAAAAAAATCAGGGTAGCATTTCTGATTGTGGTTACCACTGGTGTGTGAAAAAAGAGACATGACCAGAAGCTTCTGAGGAGCTGGCCACATCCCAGTTCCCCATCCAGAGAAAAGCTGCATGAGGCTTCACATCATACTCCTCAGTAAACTGCACTTAGAGTTTACATACTTCATCTTGTATGTACAAAATGGTCCTCAATTTTCAAAAGGTAAAAGCAAACACATGGATGCATGCAAATTCTATAGTCCATTCTTTGTATTAAAAACATGAGGGTAAGTTTTGGTGGGAGTGGAAGTGGCGGGGTCACTGAGATGGGAAATCAGGACTCAGAAAATCTGTTCTCTGGTAAGCTAGTGGTTTTACCTTTTCTGTTTATATTCCACTCTGTAACTGATGCCATCGAAAGAAAACTATTCACGTCTCACCAAGGCTTAGACCACTTTCATTTTACTCCTATCACCTGTATCATCATCTTTATTATCAAAGTGAATTTATATTACACATATTTAGAGTGATCTTCCTCTGCTAAGCCAAACAACAAATTTCTACAGGTATCAGACAACTTTGCCTTATACATCCACTTTGCCGATTTTACGCCATTATTTGCTAATTTTATACCTGTTGACTAGTTCTATTTCCACTGTGATTTATTAAAATATACTTATAATTTATTAAATACAATTTTAAACAAATAACCAAATGAACATAATGTTAAGCTTTATACATTGTCTTTCTACTCATTTACTTATTCTTAAGGAGATGCAATCATAATATGCATAGTATTTTAATTCCTCTTTCCCCTTTAACACCATAGTATAAATATTATTCCTTATTATTCATGGTTTTCATAATTATAATTTTAATGGCTGAATGATAGTCCATAGACTTAACATTCCATAATTTACTAAGCAGTTTCACAACTGTTTTATGCATATATTTTTTCTCAGAGACATTTTGCAGTTGTTGTAACACTAGCGAATATTTTCTTGCATATAGATGTATTGCTTCCATGGAATTATTTCCTTTGGACATGTTCCCCAAAGTGAGATTCATGGGTTAAGGGCCATGACTGTCTCTACAGTTCTTGCTTTGTGTTGCCATATTGCTTTCAAGAGAACTGTACTAGCTTACCATTGTCACCAGTAATGTACATAAGTGCCCATTTAAATGTAAGCAGCCAGCATTTGTGGGAGTAATCATTTCTGCTCTCTTCCAACATAAACATTTTTGACTCTTAGCCTTTCTGCCTTTCTGAAAAATTAAAACTCCCCTGAACCTGGCTTGTCCAAAGTTTCTTCACCAACTTGACTGATCACTGCAACAGTTTTGCTTTGGCACAACTAAAACCATCCAGACTCTCCATCCCCAGCAGATGCTGTTCCTTCTGTAGTGACTGGCTGAAACAAGGAGTTTGTTTTAAGGGATCAGTGTTGAAAAGATTCCTGCTTTGCACACGTTTACTTCAGGAGTTTCTTGAAGATATTTTTAAGATATTCTCTCCCAAATGCACCTTGTACTTTGGATAACATACTTGCTTTTCTGTCTAAATCTTGGCCCTTCTCTTTCTCTTCACAATCTTCAGCATATTCTGTTTCTGCTTCGTCCTTTAAAAAGAAATGTATTTAAAAGCACCGACTTTCAAAAGAACTTCTTTTTCGACCAGTCCTTCAATATGGACTGGTGCTATTTGAAACTAAAATTCTGTCTATTAATTGTCATTTCTTGCCTTCTTCATTTTGAAGTAAGAGAACATCAGAGGCCAGAATAATGATGCATTAACTTAGCACAGAACTGGGCTTCTTTGTTCTCCACTCACCAGCACTCTGGTGACATGGACCCACTATTCCCTAGGTCCACCCAAAATACCCCAACAGGGAGTCCAAATAACTGTTAGCAGGGAAATTACAACAGATACCAAAATTTATAGCAGAAATTTAGAGGACTTTGTTTTCATAAGATTAACTCCTTAGGGCCTCCCTGCTGGCGCAGTGGCTAAGCGCTGCACTGTGGAGCTGTCAGCAGTGGCAACGCGAGTTCGATGCCCAGCCAGGGAGATTCCCACATGGTGCGGCAGACCTCTCCTGCCTCGCCCGCTGCTCCCCTCAACAGTGTATTTCCGTCGATCTGCCTGTTCTGCTCCCCACTCTCTCTAGTGAATCCTCTTGCCGCCCCACGCCTCTGACCTGTATCCTAGCTTGTACGCATAAATAAGTAAATCAAACTCCTTAATACATGTTTTTTGATATTTTCTTCTTCTTCCAATATTTTTTACATTGTTCTCCCCTTCCAGATTATATTTTTGAACTCTGCAATCTGTCCAGAGTCCCTAAGGAAAGAGAACACCTAATAAAATAATTTCAGCCACAGAGATACATACTAGGCACTGAAAATAGTTTGTGCTATTTTCACAGAGGAATGTCAACAAATATTGTTGCTCAAAATATCTAAATATTTGTTTATAATGTTAAAATCCCAAGAGAAAGTAACTTATTCTCTTCTCACCTTACATGTGTCTATCAAGCTTCAGGACATGCTACAGTAGAATAAGATTGAAACTGGCATTTATGAAATCATGTTCTTACAAAAAAATCTCTTACCCCAGATTATATCCTGTCTTTTTTTTCTTCTTTTCTAATGAATAATTGGGAAAGAAATAGCTATTTCTTTGGCTGTGTAAAAGCAGGCATACTAAGTTAAAACACACGCGCGCACACACACACACACACACACTTTTTCAAATACTTTTAATCAACATCCGTAGCCTTCCATGGACTGAATTCAATTTCAATGACATTCCATTAAAGTTATTTGAGAATTTGAGAACAATTCACAAAATAAAATGGGCATTGCAATGCTTTCTTTAACACATTGTCACCTTTAATGTCATTGAACTGTGCCTATTTAAACCTCAAATTAATTTTCATAGGCTATAACATTTACCAGTTAGTATATATCATTCTCATATTGAAACTTGGGTTTCTACCTGAAATGTTTTTTTTCTTTTAGACCTAGCTACAAATTTGATAGATTTAATTTCAGAACATTTGTATGCTGAATTGTAAAACTGTAAGTTATAGGAGGTAACTCTCTGAGCTTTTATTTTTATGCAAAGAATAAAGCAGAAAGGAATGTCAAAAAAAAAAACGAGTAACACAGGCCAAATTCCCAGAACCCCAACTATTCTACAGAATAAAGCAAGCGCCACTGGCAGACTGGATGAGGAAGTTCAAAGCAATAAGGAGGATACGGATAGATCTGGGGCATCCAAGAAAGTCTATGTGAGATAAGGAGCTCGTAAAGATCTCTGTGGGGAAACCCATTTTTCACATTTCCCCCAGAATGTTGGATTTTTAAAATATCTTTATGTAGCCTCCACCCATCAAAGCAACTGAATTTTAATTCATGGAATACATGTATTTCTGAATTCCAAGAAAAACAGGAAATTCTAAATGCTTCCAAAAAGATAAAAACAGGTTATCAATAAATTGGTATTAGAAATCTTATATGAAACACTGATTCAGGTAAACAATAGAGCAATATCTTTAAACTCTTTCTGTTTTGAACATGGATCTGTTTTCCCAGTAAACAAATGAAGATAGTCCTAGACATACAAAGGTTCAGAAGACATATCACTCAAGAAGTCCTTCCAGCAAGATTATATTTTAGCAAAAAGTAAATAAAGCTAAGCTGAAAGAAAGCATGGGATATAAGAAAAATGGTGACCACAGGACCAGTGAGAGTAAGACCAGGCATTGTTTCTATGTCAATGAAACCTACGAATGCTTCCGCCTCTGGTCATGAGGGCACCCAGGGAATGCCCTGACGTTCTGCTTTAACCAACTAAAGACCAAGACAAAATAGACAAAACACTGGTTTTCAGTCTATCCGACAACAGGCAATACAGGAAAGCAGTGCCTGAAAGTAAAAAAAAAAAAAAAAAAGTTGAGTCCTATGATTTTTTTTTTCCCAGTTTACTGCTTGGGGAACTTCCAGGTCTCAGTGAAGGAAAGGAAAAGCCAATTATGTCAGCAGTGTTGCTGAATTGAGGGGAAATATAGTTCAGAGATGTCAAGTGGCAAGAATTTGTGGACAGAATACTAGAAATGAAGAAGCTGCACAAAATATCAGTCTGGAGATCTGCAGAAGGGTTCCCTCAAATCTTGGTCTAATCAGCACTTGTATGTGAAAAACCTCCAAATCTGGAGAATCTCTGAATGGTAAATGGAATAATTCCTGGAGCTCCCACAAGGGGGGAATAGCCTGATCAAACTGGGCACCTCAGAAACCCCACCTCACACATGGGTATTGAGTCCTCAGAAGATATTACATTAGAGATGTTGATCTCAAACAAATAAAAAGCTGGCTATCTCACCAGCAAAATGGTTTTATTCAAAAACAAGGAAGAGGGCCTCCCTGGTGGTGCAGAGGTTAAGCGCTGCACTCTGGAGCTGTTGGCAGCGGCTACGTGAGTTCAACGCCTGGCAGGGGACATTCCCATATGGCATGGCAGACCTCTCCTGCCTCGCCCGCTGCTCCCCTCAGCAGTGTATTTCTATCGATCTGCCTGTTCTGCTCCCCACTCTGTCTCTGGTGAACCCTTTCACTGCCCCACGCCTCTGGCCTGTACCCCAGCTTGTATGCATAAATAAAATAAATCTTAAAAAAAAAAAAAAAGGAAGAGGGTAAAGTTCCTTTGTATCATTGGGAGGGGGATTGTCTCATTAGCTGGGCTATGTCTTGGCAAGGACAGGCCTCCTCCCTCCTACTGTGGGGCAGCCAAGCTGCATGGGTCCCTGCAAGGTAAGTCTCTCCTGGTTGGATGCTGCAGTGTATACTGATTGCATGTATGTGAGGACTAGCCTGCAGATCTCATCAGACAAGGCTTTTGCATACTAATTTTCCACAAAGGAGAACCAAATTAGCCTCTGATTAAAGAATATTCTGGACCTACTTTCACAAAGCTAAGTCTTAAAAGAACAAACTTATTCCAACTCACTTATTATATCCCAGAACAAAGCCCAACAATATGTGAAGGAATACAGCAAAATCCAGCACCCAACATTATTCATCCACATTGGCTAAGCTTTAATAAAACATTATAAAGCATATGAAATATCAGAAAAATACAGCTCTTTAGCAAAATCAATGACAAAAATCAATGAGAGGAATGACATTCTTAATGAGCCAAAATGACAGTCAGGAAATACAAATTCCATCTTTCCATAAAAACAAACACTCAGAATTAACATTTTTAGATGTCTGGAAATTACCCAAAGGCTTATAGCAATCTGGATAATGCTTATTCAAGAAAAATGCCTGATTATCAGTGAGAGGAAAGAATGTTATTGCATTTTAACTTACCCTAGTCCCACCCTCTGCTTCTTAGCTCAGCATTAACCACAAAAATAAGAACTTTAATTCCTATGCATGAGTAGGAAAACGGACCTCATTTACAGAGGTTTATTTATTCTGTGTTGGTAACTCCTTGAAAGACATATTCAAAGGGTTTGACTTTTTAATGGAAACAAATAACTATGTAGAACTAAAATTCCATGTTATTTCAGTAAGGCATGGGAGAGAGACGTTAGAGGGAAATGCATTGTAAAATAATGCTGTCTTGTTAGGGTAGGCAGTGGATATGGATAAAGATTATATGTAAGAAAACATGAAGTTAACCCCTACAAGCAAAGAGATAAAAATGCAGGACTTCAAAAATCCTGATAAAAAAAAGTAAGGAAAACAAAGAAAAACAAGCTAGGTAAAGATAAAAAAGAGTTATAATAAATTCAAATGTGGGGTATCCCTGGTGGCATACGGGTTAAGTCTCAGTGCTATCACCATTGCAGCCTGAGTTTGGTCTCCAGCCAGGGAGCTTCTCACATGGCACAGCTGACCTCTCGTGTCTCACCCTCTGCTCCCCCCAGCAGTGGATTTCAGTCAATCCGCCTGTTCTGCTCCCCCCTTTGTCTCTGGTGAATCCTTTCATCCCCCCCACACTTCTGTCCTATACCCCATGCATAAATAAAAATAAATAAATAAATTCAAATGCATCAAATTTCCTTAAAAAATTTCTGAGACTGGATAAGAAATCAAAATCTTCAGTTAAATTATAAAGAAATGTGAAAATTTAAGAGACAAAACTTTATCAGGCCAGCAAGAAGAAAGCCAGAATGACAATATCCACCTGAAACAAAATAATTCAATTTAAAGAACTATAAAAGATAATTTTTGAATTAAATTATTTACCATAACCAGGAGGGAATTGAAATGGCCTGTGGGACTGGGAAGGCTTCAGGGAACACTGAGTTTCTGAAATTCACCAGATTTGTGGTGATTGATGAACCTAAAAGAGTTTGGAAATTTCTATATAGAAGGACCCAAATAAGGAAAGTGTGACAGGCTGCAAATACAGTCACACAGTTCTCGAAACTCCTCTCACCAGGAAGTAGAATCTTCCTCCCCACCCCACGAGCACTAGTTGATGTTATACTTATTTTCACGAGCAGAATATATCAGAAACAGAAATGACATTGTTTAAGTTTTCTGCTTCAGCTTCCGGTGGTCTGGCAGATGGGGCTAGCATTTGGAAGATGAGAGACTTTTGGAGAAGGTCGTACAGATTCCAGCCTTCCCAGGTGATACCCCAAATATTTAAAGTGTCAACTAAAAGAAGGCAAATACTACCCAGACCAGAAGACCACCCAGCAAAGGCTTGTTCAAATTACTAACAGAATTTTGAATTAATTAAAACAGTTTTATGTCCTTAAGATTTGGTGCAGATAACTGATTCAGAAAGGTGTTTTGCTTGAGACATCATAGTATAAGGAAATTCCCTAAACGGAAGGAAAAGCCGTTCTGTTTAGGGAGAGCTTTTCCTAAAAAAAGTCACTCATGCATTCACTGGTGATCATACCTGGCTTCAGACATAACCACAGGTCAGGGCGACCACTGGTACCAATGGAATAGGGGTGTTGCTTCCTATTGCTCAATCTCAGACTGAATCACACTGGGTTGCTTTATCCCGCACTCTCTCTGCCTACACCGTTACAGAAATGTTGGAGGAGCCACGGGCAAAGGGATGTCACCTGCCCCTTAGGGTCCGATTCAGAGGACTTATTTAACTGGCTTCAAATGTCACTGAGTGGCTTTCAATCTGAAATCCTGGAAGCAGTACAGGCCTCGGTCACTGCAGGACAAGGAGAGGAAACCACATGATACCATACACACATTATGGACTTTGGAAGGCAGGAAACTGGGTTTGTGTCGTAGCTCTGACACGAAATGGGTATGTATCCTAAATTAGCATATCTTCCCTAAGCTCTGGCTTCCTCATCGGCAGAGATGAGTTCAAGTTCCTGTGAGTAGCAAATGGGACTAAGACTATTGAATCTGGAATAGGGCTGGCTGACGTGGACCAGCCCCCTGAAACATATTCATCCCCTGAACCTCAGTTTTCTCACCTATAATGAGAGAAAAATAGTAGTCCCTACATAAAATTCTTAGGATGCTGCCCAGTACATTGTAAGTGTTCAATAAAACGGTAATTCTTGCTTTTGTCATTCCTTCCTTTCCTCCTGTATTCATAGAGAACAACCTAAATCCTACTTCAGAGATCTCTTGAGAATTAAAGAGGAAAGAACATTGCATAGTTCTGGATTGTCATCAGCAATCACTAATGGCCAAAAGGTGACACCTGGTGAAGGAACAGGTGTGGTGGGGAGGGACACAGAGCAGCTGGGGCTGGCCAGGTGGGACGTATTATGTATACACAGAGGAGTATGAATGTCTCTGTGGCAGGACCTTGTGTTTAGTTCTCTACAAAACCTTGTGAGGAAGGTAGTCTTGGTTTCCGCACTCTTTCCCCTTAGAAAGAATGTAGAGGTTGCTCCAGATAGCTTTGGATCTAACAGCTCTAGGGCATGTTATTTAAAAATTTTACCACAAGAATACAAGGAAACTGAATGACAGGTCAGGAAAAAGATAAAACCTGCACACTGACCAAGGTCTGCCGCATCCCAGCAGGGGAGGGGGAGGGAGGCGATCAAAATGGGTGGGGAGTTGGGGGGACGAGCACGAGGCACTGTGGTGATGGATCACGGGTGCTGTGGTTTTGGAGAACCACGGGGACTACCCTGAGGGGAGAAATCAAGTACTTTCCAAAAATGAACAACAAGGTAAGAAAACAAGTCTTATCAGAAAAAATAAATAAAAATTTTACCACAAGCTAGATAATTGCTCCTGCCTGTCATGTATTTTAAAGGAATATTTAATCTTGTATATAAAACACCTGGGATATATTTTCTTAATAAGTTGCATAGTTATTTGTCTTCTGCGACTGGGAAAGCTACACTGTCAGCCTAATAACGAACTATCAGAAATTATAAGGGGCTCAAGTAAACACCTGGCAACTCTCAGGCCCGGGGTTCTGGAGTCAGACAGAGTCCCCTGGGCTTCTAATGGGTGATCTATAGTCGCAGCACAGCCTGGTGGCTAAGCATGCAGATTTTGGAGTCAGGCAGCCTGACTCCAAGTCAGTTCCTGTGTAATCCTGGAGAAATTATTAAATCACTGGTT
This sequence comes from Scalopus aquaticus, assembly GCA_004024925.1. Classification (NCBI taxonomy): domain Eukaryota; kingdom Metazoa; phylum Chordata; class Mammalia; order Eulipotyphla; family Talpidae; genus Scalopus; species Scalopus aquaticus. The sequence continues at coordinate 23,681 of PVIJ01003169.1, forward strand.
CCCTCTCATGTAAAATGGGGAAGCTAAGACTGCCTACCTCACAAGGTTGTGAGTGGATCCCTGCACATGAAGCACTTGGCACACAGTAAGCGTTTAATAAATGTCAGCTCTTACCCTGCCCTGCTTCATCCAGTTAACCTGGATAGGTTCCATTTTGTGGAATATTTTATAGTCAACATGTTTCTTAGCAAGTATGGAGCAGGTTCAGAATCATTTCAGTAAAATCAGATATGCCAAAAAGAAATGGAACCAAGATCAAAAACCAAATCTCCTCTAACTGTGACTTTCTGGGCACACAAAATATGAATTCAGCTCCAAAAGCCAATCAAATGGACTTTGCTTAACCTGGGGCTGAGGCCAAGGCCTTTTGTCTTGACTCCACTTCTGGGAAATTCTGAAACTAGCTGCATCAGCAATGGCTTTTCACTTCACAGAAGATCTAGTACTTGTGTGTAATTGAAAGTGCACCTGCCTTTTCTTCACACCATCTGGAAGAAGGGTGGGATTTTGAACAACCCTGTCCTTTAGGAAGCCATCTCAACATGGTTCTTGGTGTTAACGTAGCTCTTGGTATGTAATTACCCTGTCACCTAGAGGAGCTATTCATTTCCTTCTCCTTCTTCAAAGGACAAATGTGAAGCACAAAAGCATCCATCAAGATGAAAGATTAAAAATATTTTAAGAGGTGTCATTATTTGCATATTACATGGCCCGTCACCAAGTTGATAGATCCAGACTGTGGCCCAACGAGCTGAGGGCTTGAAATATCTAAGCTTCATTCATTAACACATGATTTAGTGGGCAGAAAGACGGGGGACAACTGAAAGAGAGACAAGGACGTATTCTGGACCACGTGGATGTGTCCACAGAGAAGTAAGATTTTAAGGAAGGAGGACTAGGCTGGTGACATCACCCAAATAGTACAAATCAGAGACGAGAAGAAAATGAGTTGGGTGTGAGGTGCATTTCGCTACGATCATATGTATTCATCACAGTGACTGTAGGACAGGCCGCCCCACCATTTTGCAGATGACAGGACAGACTCAAGGCCCCAAGGGATGTCACAAAATTGACAACGTTACAGAGCAGTTACAAGACCCAGGATTTGAATCATTATCTCTCCCATACAAAGTGCCTGCTCCTTCTACAATTCCTGCTCTTCCCTACATTAAGCAATTATTCTGTGATAGAGGACTTTGCCAATTACTGATCAGATATTTCAGGCAAAAGAAAATTTCTACACAAGTCCTTCCTCCTCATATTCAGATTGTCTGAGAAAAGCAACAACTTTGATTCTAAATCTGTCACTCATTCTCTCTGTCTCTGTCTCTCTCTCTCTCTCTCTCTCTCTTGCGCACACTGTGGAGAAAGATACTAACGAACAGCGTATGAGAACAGAAAAAGGGACTGATTAGAAGAAAGGGTGTGAAAATAAACTATGAGAAAGCATGAAAGTCAGACTCTCTATTTATAATTGACTTCAATTGGGGTTAAGTGCTTGAAAGAGAGCCTAGACCAAGCCCTTTATGTGTAATTATCAGGAAAGTGATTTTGAGATGACATCTTGCTACGCTGCAGATCTGCTCCTGCCTGAAACTCTGTGCTGCTTATCTTTATATTTTAATAAGATTCCACCACAGTTCACACCATAGAGCCCTATAGCTGTGAACAGCCCACTGGATTGCATCTTTCTTTGCAAATTCCTAACAATTAGCTCATTTCTCCTAATGGCACAGTAGTGAAGGAGATAGAGGACTTTTGTCACAAGTGCCAATGAGCAGAAATTTTCAATGGCCTGACCACCCACAACTATCCAATATCTGCTTTTTTATGTCTCCCCTTGACACTTCCCTTTTTTCGCTTCATTGTCTCCTGCTCACATTGTCTTTTTCATCTCTCCTTCTGTCTTTCCAATGTTGACCCTGCTAGTGCCACTCAAGGCTAAAGAATTCTCTCCTCCCTGATTAAAAATTTCAAAGATTCTCATGGACTTTCTTCTACCCAAGGCTACTGCTAGATTCTGTTCATGCATTAGTTACTTTTGGAATAAGTGAATGCCCCTGGATGACATGAATAAAGTTTTTCTATGGTAATGGCTTGAACTTCATGTTTCAAGTCACTATCATCTTTCTCCAGGACCACTTTAATTATCTCGTTAGTGGTATCCCTCAGTACACTCTTCCTCCCTGCAATCGATTCTTACACAGCAAGAGGTGCTAGGTTGTTGCTGTTGTTTTTAAATATAACCCTGTTCACTTTAGTCCCGTTTAAAATTCTCCAATGGTTTTAATCATACATAGAAAAAAATATGCTCACCTCATACTCTTTTCCTCTCTTTCATCTCCTTCAGCTACCACAGACTTCTCTCCATCCCCCTGGCCTTCCAAGCTATTTTCTTCTTTCCCTAGCTGGTCTCTCTAACTCTTCCTGAAATCTTGCCATGACCAGTTCCTTTCCTGTTGTCACTCAATTCACTGCTAACACCATTTTCTAAAAGATGCCCCACTGCCTTTCCACACTTTTCATCTATCTATCACATCTGCCTGTTGTGTTTTCACCATATTTTCTTCTTTTTGTTCTGCTTCCTTATACTTCCCATTAGAATCAATTCTCCATGAAATCTGGAATTTGCCCCTTTGGTTCACAAATTTCCTGCCCAGAATAGTGCCTGGCACATAATAGGTGCTTAATAAACACATGGCATATGAATACATATCAACAGCCTTTCATATCAACAGTCTTTTTAATGGAAAAAATACTGTAAAATAGGTACCCCTGCATATTTGTAAGTGTGAGTAGGTCTGTATGTGTCAGTGCGTGTGCAGAGTAATTATTAAAGTGGCAAGAACAGTAACTAATTATCTCTAAATGACGATGAACGATTTTTATCATTTTGTTTTTCTTTTGTATAATGTAATTTCCAAATGTTCTTCAGTGATCACGAATTTGCAAGGGACCACCAAGTCAGAGCTTACTCCCTAGTGTTTTCACTGAGCCTGCCCAGCACTGCAAAGTGAGGACCAGCCCACCTCCCCCGCTTGCAGCCATCAGGTTACTCCGCTCAGCCTGTGGCTTGTGCTTGAGCGTAGGTGACACAATAACACGCCATGACAACTGTGGAGTGGAACAGAAATCTTGCTGACAGTGAAGTGGCGACCCCAGGAAACAACCCCGTGACACTCTCAAACACAAATGGCAGCAAGGCACATACAAATCTCAGGAACCTGCCGCCCTTAGCAGAGAGCCTGAGCCATGTGGACACTCAATAAACCTCTGTTGAATAGAATAGAATATTACAGGGTTTATTGTTCACAATAAAATAAGAGGCAGAACACACAGCTTGATGTTCTCCCCTCAGAAGGGGTCTGAGGTTCTTGCCTTTGGCAAAATGACCTCATCACCTATAAACTTGGTGGTTTGAAGAGAATGGGAGTCACAGAATGAAAGAAAATGTAGCCATGGCCCTCCTCTCACTTTGCTGTCACTTTCACACTATCTATTTCTCTCTTCACAATAAGGAGCAAGCTAAACAGCTCATCTGGAAAAAGCAATTAGAAGCATTTGAGCTCCTCCTTCCTTAACAGTTCTTTAGGGGTACATGGCATTTGGGGGACGTCACTGTCTTTCATTTTCCCTTTTGCAACAATCACAGCCCCATCAGCTTTGGTGATATGTTTATACAAAATCAATTATTCTATACCATAATTATCAACTATTTTGAAGATAATGAATTTATCGATGAAAGCCAGCAACCCCCATGCATATGATATCTCAGGGAAAAAAACATGAGTCACCAACTGTTCCGTGAACACACCTGGGCCTCTGCAATTTTCATTATGACAAATTGTCGACCCAAGATAGATTTTCTGACCTGTTCGCTATCATATCATTCAGCTAGGGCAGTTCAATGCAATGCAGGCAGTGGTGGCTGTTACTTAAACCTGGTGGGAGAAATGAAGCTAAGCATTACCTGACTAAGGCACAGCATATTTTCAGATCAATAATCAGCACTTGTGCAGGTGAGGTTGAAATACAATGTATAGAATAAGCCTCTGATTCATTTTTATTAAGGTGAAATGGGTTTTATTGCCACCGTTATGATTAACTGAAGGCAAATATGGAAAGGGGAATCTACACAGGAGAGAAAGAGCTCCCCCTAAGGGCAACTAAAAGGTCAGCCTCATTGCACCCACATGCCGTGATCTTTTTGCGTTTTTTTTTTTGCAATGTGTGTGTGGGGGGGAAGGACATAGTTTTATTATGTTAATTTTTAATATTTGTTTTCTTACATCATTGTTAATTTCTGTACAATATTTGATTTCTTTTTTTTTAAGATTTAATTGTATGCATACAAGCTGGGGTACAGGCCAGAGGCATGGGGCGGCGAGAGGGTCCACCAGAGACAGTGGGGAGCAAAACAGGCAGATCGACGGAAATACACTGCTGAGGGGAGCAGTGGGCGAGGCAGGAGAGCTCTGCCACGCCATGTGGGAATCTCCCAGGTCCGGCGTCGAACTTGCGTCGCTGCTGCCGCTTAACCACTGCACCACCAGGGAGGCCAATATTTGATTTCTTCCCTCGCGTGTAGTCCCTGTAATTCTCCCACCACCATAGCATGCATGATCTGTCACCACAGTCCCTTGTGCTCTTGCCTTCCCTATTTTGACCCCTCTCCCTTCTCCCCAGATCCTGTTGATTATTTCACCAAAAAAGCTGCCATCTGGATATGAGCAAAGGTTTTGTGAGTCGCACAACTGCTGCATGCTCCCTGTAAATTCCTTATTCCCGTAATCTTACTTAAAAGTGTTGCGTGAGACAACAAAATGAATATTCTTATGACTGAAGTTGGAATCATACATGTTTACTATTCAAGTTCAGTATAATTATGCAAAACTCTGCCTATGGGAGAGAAGGAGTGGATCTGTAAACAAATGATCCAGATTCATGAAGTGAAATTGAAAAGCAGATGGGAAATGGATAGCTATTTCCACACACATGTCAGTGAGGTACCAATATTCTCACTCCTTCAACGTTTGTGCCACCTCAGCTTTAACTTGTTTGCGGAGGGAGTAAGTGATGGTGACAGCAACAGCTTAGTGTGGTAAAGCCTCATTAAGTCCATCGTTACTTATTTGAAGTTTTCTGAGTTCAGTAGCACGTCGTTTTTGACATTCTCTTCCCAACCTGGAGTGCCTTGCTTTCTTGCACCGCTGTGTGACTGCGTTGCCCTCCCTACAGGAGAATGCATGTACCCAGGCCCACCCATCATTGTTCAGCCTCCCTGTGGGCCCTGCCCCTCCCATCCACCTTCAGGGACTCCCCCCACTCCTCACTCAGAACTTCCCTCCCGCTCCCCTGTCCTCACTGCCCTTGGTCTCTGCTCCTGGCTCAGTATTCACCCCACCCCCAGTTTTGCCCTGCTGCTCACAGGATATAAAGCTAGGTTTGGGCTTATTCTCTTAGTGTTTGTTATGTGGAAATAATCATAGTACTGCTCTCACTGGGCTTTGTGAAAATTAAAGAAGATAATGCATATAAAAACACTTTCCACATCGTGCCTTACAAAGAGGAAGCATTCAATAGACATTATTATTACTATCTTTTTATACATCATATTTTAGTTTGGTTTCAGGAAAACTTGTCCCCCACTGTCAGTGCCTATTGCTCAGATGGAGCTGATGGAAACCCTTCATGTATCCACTCTTTTTCCGGAGGTGAACACATAACAGCCAGGTCAAGCATCTGTCCCCCTGGCCACAGTGACCCATGCGAGGATTGGTATGTCATTATGTATCACAGTTGATAAGAGGCTATTGGGAAAGACAAAGTTTCTTTCCACTGGATTTTCTTAGTGGTAAGATGTAAGAGAGGGGGCTGCCTTGAGATACTTTCTGGAAATGAAGCCAACACAGCTGAAATCTGAAAGAAAGGGAAGGCCAGAGAGACAGGAAGATAAGAGGAAGATGACAGGGTTGGCGGGTTTAAAACCTGGATCCAGTTGTGCCTAATAACAATCACTTACCACTACTCATTTCAAAATAGGTGCCCAAAATCTTTTCAGCTAATTTGTTTTTAAATTATCCCAAGCTCCAGCTGACCCAATACCTGGAGCCTCATGACCTCAGAGGCCTGTGGCTCTTGCCAAATCAGCCCAACTTTGCAGAAGAAAGAGCAGTAGCCTGGGCTGGGCTTGGGGACAGATCACATCTTCCATACTAGTTAAGTTGTCCTCCCCCACTGCGTCTGCACCCACAGAGTTACCCTGGATTTTGAGCTGCCCCCGCCAATGAACTTTACCATTCTCACCACCTCCAATTTCCTAAATTTCAATTTACTCTTACTTAGAGTAACGCATTTTCTAATTGCTTTTCTATTTTTTTTTTGTCTCCCAGATTCTGTGATCCACTGCAGCAAAAGTGATCTCCATATTTATATTTAATCACATCACCTGCCACTGTCTGTCCATTGTAAAGGCATTAGGGAAGGTGTCGTCTCCAGCTGATCTCATCTCCTCCCTCTCTCAGTATATTCTAGCCACATAGACCTCCTTTCTGTGCCTCAAACACATCATTTTTCTATCAGGTCTCAAGGTCTTGGCACATGCTCTCCTCCTGCCTAGAGTTCTCTTCTTCCTATATTAGTTTGACTGTCTTCCGGTCATCAGTGAGATCTTAGATCAAGTAACAAAAGATATAGCTTCTCTAATACTCCAAAGTAGCTCCCATTCCCCTAGTCATTCCCTACTCCAACTTCCAGGTTAATGTGTTTGCAGTGCTTAGTGACTGTACGGTAAATGAAGATTACTCAGACTTTTGCGCCATTGGCCTGTGTAGCTATCACCTGTGGCCTAGAATGCTGGAGGAGCATGGGCTCAGGTACGCATGCCTGATGGTGTATCCCTGAAGTATGGTGTGGGCATGCGTAAGTGGGCACACCTGAGACAAGAGACTAATGTTATGATGGCGGAATCACAGAGGATGGTACGGCGGACAGAGAGCGGCAGAGAGCAGGTAGGAGAGGAATGAACATATACTGATTCACAAGGAGGGCTGAAGTTGCTGTCTCCCTGCTGGTTGTTTCCCCTTGCACTATTAGAAAACCTGTGGGGATGATGCCAAAGGCTCCAAGTTTCTCTTTTAAACTGCCTGATCCAAAGGTGAACCTACCTGGCCTGGGATGGTTGCAGAACAGTGACAAAAAAAAAAAAAGGGTCGTTACAATATTCGACCTCCCCAGTGCCAATATAAATAAAAACTGTGTGAGATAAGGAACTTGGAATGTATAGTTGGTGCTGCTCTCTTAGTTCTGGGACAATGCTGAACATAAAGCAAATTCTCAAGTATTAGTTGAATGTGAAATTAGTAAAATTAAATTGAGAAATGACAAAAAGTTAATCTTGCACTAATAGAGATGAGTGCTGTGCTTCCAGAACAATGAGATGTATAAAAAAGGATTTGGGGCTATGTCATAGAACAAAGCCTGGAACACTTTGGAAGCAGCCATTTTGATATAAACCTTGTGATCAACTAGATACTTGTGCTGTGCTTTGATTTAATAGCCATCCATCGTTTTTTATTTCTGTGTTAGGGCAGGACTTTTGTCCAGAACATGTTAGTTGGCATAATTTGTGATACAACACAGAGTGAACATAATGGTTTAAAAAGAACACCACAGTTCTGATCTTTTATTAATTATTCCAAATTGGAACAGTTTTATTAGATATGATATGATGATCTATGAACTCTATGCCAGCGTGATAAGGTTTAATTTAAGTCACCAACCCTGGGATTGTTAAAAGAGCATCTCAAGAAGTCACCTCCCACCAAGTCGGTCAAGGTTAGCATGCCAAATATTGGTTAGCAGTTATCACAGTTTTATTCTCTATCATTTTAAAAACACATGTCTATAGAGACATTCAAAAAGTGACTGATGATTTGTGGGAAATCATTAACTAAAAATTGAAAGAGCTTGACTGGATCTGTGCACAGACTGAAATTATACTGTCTCTCTAATCATTGTTTAAATTTACTCTGTACCAAGTGTGTTTAGGTAGTACTGGGACATGTTTGACAGTGTTCATTTTGTTTAGAAATTGAAGAAAATGTGACAGCATTGGGCAGAAGGCAATTGCCATTTATAGTCAGAGAGATTAGTTCTTGTTAAAAATTATTTCCTATAAAAAATAGGGTAAAACTCCCATTGAAGCTTTCTCCTCTCCCTTCTATGATTTTCTATCTCTTTAATGCTATTTCCCATCATCAGGGCACTCAGGCTGAAACCTCAGTGTCATCAGAATGCACTCTCTCCCTCCCGCTGGTTGCTTCTTAAGCTCAGATTTCTTCCACTCCATTGGTTCCTACCTGTGTTTTTTTCTAGTGTTGCAGAAATCGCCTAATTAAATTACTTCCCTGCCTGCTGTACCCAATTCTCTCTATCCCCAAAGCATTGAGGATTGAGGGCTGGGGGGTGTTGTGTTTCAGAGACTCAGGGCTGAATTCCCAAAGGCATGCATGAGAATTGCTTAAAACTCTGAGAGTCTCCTCAGAACTGTGAGGTCAAAGGACCCAATGGGGAAAAAAAAAAAAACAAAAAAAAAAAACATGGTCCTTGCTTCTGCCTTGTGAAATTCATCATTGGATGATCAGATCATTCCTGTCAAGTAATCGCTTTTGAAGAAAAACTTTATGAAACAGAACAAAAGCCTGTCCTGACATGCTAGTGGGAGGTTAAGTGCCGCTCCCCTAATCTCCCTCAGCACCTGGGCACAGCTCAATTAGGGATCTGACTTGCCACTTTTACGGAGTTGATGTAATTAAAGTTTTGTCTGACTCACTTAAGCCCCCAATGACTTTATCATTTTGTCTCTAGTGCATATTCTAGTATCTGGCATCTAATGGGAAACAGTCAGGCACCCGCCATGCAATATGTATGCACTAGCACTTTGATTAACTAATTAATTATTGTATGATTGATTACTTAACCTTATTCTTCATAGGGCTAGAGGAGAAGGCATTAGGAACTTCAAATCTGCTTTTTTTGATACAGAAAAGATGGGGCATCAAGAACTCCAAATAGAATTCGAGCAACCAAAGATCTCAGTGCTATGTTGTAGGAGAAAAACATTAGTGATTTTTAAAGTTTCATTTTGGTACGTCAGGAAACATATGCTGCCTCAAGTATGTTCTTAAATTCTGTGTTCATTCTATGCTTTTTCAGAGCCCTGTGATGCTTGGAATTTCACTCAAACTAAAAAATTTTTTAAAGATTTATTTATTTATGCATACAAGAGCTGGGGTGTAGCACAGAGGTGTGGGGGTGGTGGTGAGAGGATTCACCAGAGAGAGACTGGGGAGCAGAATAGGCTGATTGAAATACATTGCTGAGGGGAGCAGCAGGCGAGGCAGGAGAGGTCTGCTGTGTCATGTGGGTCAGCTTCCTGGCTGGGGATCGAACTCGTGCTGCAGTGGCTCCTGATAGCTTCATAGTGCTGAGACTTAACCCCTTGTGCCACCAGGGATGCCCCTCAAGCTAAATTCTTAAAAATCCAAGATTCTTCAATGCACCAGTAGAAGAAAGGTACTTCCATACAATCTGACTACATCTACCCATGACTTTTTCCTGAGCATTTGTTGAGCACATATCACGTGCCAGGCACCATCATCTTAACTTTAGATTCAGCATAGCACTTGATCATCACAAAACTCCCATGATGTAGGTTTTATTATAATCCAGATTTTACAGATAAGGAAATTAAAGTTTAGGAAAGTTGCATTCACAATGCTAGTAAGCGCAGAGCAGGAATTCTAAACCAGGACTGTCTAAACTCTTAAGCCATGACTTAAGTTCTTTGATATTTTTTTTTTCCACACCAAAAGTAGAAGGAAATATAGAAAAGAGAAGGAGGACAAGAATTGTTTCCACAGAGGGAAGCAATGCTTTTGGATAGTGCCAGTATCATAAATCAGACTGGAGTTAACTTCCTTGTCACCCACGGTAGAATAGCTTGAATCCCTACACCATATTGGTAATAAGGAGTCAAATACATGTCACTTATATATGCCTTAAACATGGGTGTGTGTGATGCAGGAAACAAAACAAGTAAGACATGGTACCTGTTTCAGAGAGTGCCATAATGTGAAAAAGAAATAAAAATGTTTACATTCTTAGGAAATATCAGAAATGGTCATTTGGTCAAATCTGAAGTCTACAAGGATTTCTGGAGAAGCCAGTGCCTAGGTGTCAGGCGATAACTATGAAAGATTTTCAAGAGAAATTTCAAAGAATTTCTTAAAGGAATAGGGTATACAAAAACTTAGAGGACTGAGGTCATATAAGGGTACAAAACCCTGAAAATACCTGAGTATTGCTCAGGTACATAAAGTAGAAATTAGAGAGAGCTGATAAATAGTGTGACCACATGCCCAGAGTTTGCTGGTGTGGTGCAGTGTTATAGCTGGTGCCCCCGCGAAGGTAAGTGTGAGTATCACTTCAACAGTATTCTGCTTTGGGCATTAAATTATATAGCGGTCTTACAATCAGCCTATAAATGAGCCTCCAATGTGAAATAAAGGCCAAATCATAAAGAATCACTTACTTCATACTGAGAAGTTTCCAAAAGTAAACTAGGTATACTACTGCTAGAGGTGATGATTTTAGGTCATTACTATGCAAACTTTTAAAAATGTTAATATACTTGTAATGTTTATTGGGATGAAACATAACCAGCACATCATAAATGATTTGCTGCATTGAGGGGACTAGCTAGTTATCGCTCTGGTGATCCACGCTTCCTGAGCCCAGTGTTCTGGTAGGAATGTTCCAGACCATGATCTGAAACTTCTCTCACAACTCTGGATGACTGAAAAGAGCACATGATGTGGGTTGGTCCCATGGAGTCTCCTGTTTTAAAAATCACAGGTATCAATGTGTTCTTGCCAAGGTACAGAGTGCCACTTTCAGTGACAACAAAATGAGAGGACTATGAACATGGCTGCACTCCAGGGAGCTATGCTAGGACAGGAAGCTGCTGGAGGCCTCTAAGCAGATTTCCATGGGAATTTCCCCATTTCGCTCTTCTGCTTAAGTTCTTTACTCTGGTCCCTGGTTGGAGTTAAGGAAACGAGGCCAAAAGGAAAAATCTAGGAAGAAATTTTTTCATAATTCAGATAAAAAGTAGTGAAGACAAAACTAAAATGCTGAGGTAGAGAGAAGGCCAGTTCTTGAATATGTTAAGGAGCTAAAATTGATAGGATTTAATGACTGAGCAGACGTGGGAGAGAAAAAGAGCAAGGAAGCAAGCTTGACTCCTAGATCTCTGACTCGGTCAACTGGGTAGAAAATGTCCCATCAACTAAGACCAGGATTACAGGAGAAGCAAGAAGTTTGAAGCAAAAGACAGAGAATTCTCCAGTTCTCCAGCCACAGCATGACCATGTGGAAGTGGGAGGGCGATGAGATGTTCAGAAAAAGAGCATCAAATTTAGATTAAGACAAACTTGGTTCAAATTTGAGTTTTGTTACTTCTGGAAAATGTGCATAATATATTAGAAGGTTGTTGTGAGAATTAAATGAGAGGCTATGTGTGAAAGCACTTTGTAAATTGCAAAGTGTCAGTTGTTATTTTGAAGTAAATAAGCAGAAGTGATAATGAATTCTAAGAGTTTAGAGATTATAAGGCTCAAAGGCACACTTAAGGAGGCAGACCACATGGTCTGTTCTTAGTGTGTGGCACTTAAATCACCTCCCACAGATCACAATCTACGTTATTTTTAAAAACCCCTAGAGAAAGTAACCTTATTAACCCATTTTAGAGTTTAAAAACCCTCCAGATTTAACAATACTTAGTTTAATTTTATTGTGCTTCAGCTCCTTCTGTTCTATATCCTTGGGTCCCTTATGTTCTTGAAAACCCTTCCTGAGAGCTTTCAATCTTTTCTTCTGCAGGCTACGTGGGACCTTACCTATTAAGCACTCTGTAGACTACTGAATATATGTACATTTCAAAGAAACTGGATTAAAGAAATAATAACTGTCCACGTCCTTAAATCCTATTTTGCAAAGAAAAAAAAAGTAGGTTATAAATAAGAAAGGCTTATTAGATGTTGGATTTTTTTTATTTTACCACTGACAATTTATTTACCTTTAGATTTGTTACAAGCCATTTCAGCCTTAGTTTCTTAGTCAGTACAAAGTGGGGACAGGGAGCACTCTACCACACATGAAGGATGGAGTTGGGGTGATTAGGAGGACAAGGCAAGAGGTGCAATGGAAACTGACAGCAGTTGATGGATTGTAAATACCTGCATGGCTTCTAAATGTCCATCAACAAGATAGGATTGGATAAAGATGTGGTGTATACATACAAGGGAATTACTACGCAGCTATTTTAAAAGATGAAATCCTGCCATTTGCAACAACATGGATGAACCTAGAGGGTATTTTACTTGGTGAAATAAGTCAGAAGGAGAAAGACAAACACTATATGATTTCACTCATAGGTAGTATATGGAGAAACCAAGCAAATGAATAAACTAAATGAAACAAATGCTAGCTCTTACAGTGTAAGACAAAATTTATAACTAGCAAAAGGGAAGTTGGTGGGAAACCTACTAAAAGGGGTCAATGGCATGGTGAAGGATAGAATTGGACTATTGGTGGTGAACTAAACATAGTCTATACAGGTGTTGATCTTTAATGGGGCACACCTGGTATAAAATGGTATGAAATTAACATACCATTATAATGCAATGTTACTTCAATAAAAATTATAAAAATAAAATGAAGTGAAAATGAATCTACTTCTCAAAAATGTTTATCATATGTTACCACCCCTACAGCCCATGAGATACATTTGCACAGACATTTATTGCCCTATCAGGGATGGGAAAAGGCAGACCCGGGAAAGGCACGTCACAAGCTCAGGATCCTGGATCTACTGACTCCTACTCAGATATTCACTCATCATTAAATGTGTTTTAAAGCACTTCATAGATGTGATACATTAGATGCTTGAGGGGAAAAAAATGGAAGAAGACAAATACATAATCTTAGAACCACACTGCCTTCCCCACCACTCACCAGAGTTCACAGTCTAGAAGGGGAGAAAAATCAATAAGATGCTTGAGATCAAAGTCTAATTTCTACACCATCACTGGCCCAACAAAGGTGTCTGAAACTAGTTCCCTGTTTGCTTCACATATCAGAAGCTTGGAAAACTCAAGTGAAGCTCTTGGAATATAAGAAAATTAGTTTAAAAAAAAAGAAAGAAAGAAGGAATATATCCCACATGTTACTGCTTGAGATAGATGCAAGTTGCTTGACCGGTATCCATAGTGATAAAATAGTCACTGTATTTCCTACCAATAGAACCCCAAATTTGCCTGGAAAAGCAAAACATACCTTTGAGTTTTCAACTTCCTTTGCTGCTAGGGTGGTTATTAGGTCCTATTCTGAACTAAGATATGCAAGTAGAAATCAGTTAGGAATGGAGGAAAAATACTGTTTTCTTGATTAAAAGAGACATACTCAGACAGCCTATCACTTTTGTCCTCTCCCTTAACACACTGCACCCCATGTTTCTTCTGGAATTGGAAGTGATACCCAGAGAGGGAAAAGCCATCTTGTGAGAAAAAGGAATAAAGCTAAGCAGTAGGATGTCAAAGCAGAAAGGCAGGGGAAGCCTGGATCCTTACTGACGTCATGGAACCTCCTTCCCACAGACCAGAGTGTCTACTTTCACACGTCAGTTGTATTCTGTTAAACCACTGAGGCCAAGTTTCTGCTACATGCAGCCAAACACAATTACTAATATATACCCAGCCCATGTTTTATTTTCAATCAGGGACACCAACCAGCATTTTTTGCCAGAAAAGAACATTGACAAATGTCACAGAGCAGCCTGAATTTTAGATTTCTCTCCATACTATAAGCAGTTTAGAGTCAAAGGATAAGAATTATCTATGAAAATATGTTTTTAATTGAATTCCTTAAAACTTCTATTGATATGGCTACTAATTCAAGCTTTACAAATAGCATAGACATCCCTGGGGTGGTTGGGTGGTGTCTAATCAGAACTGATCCGTGTGTCTTTGCCCTACATTAGTGTGCTGCTCTATTGCCATGACACGTAGTTTATGTACTTATGTATAGCTATCTATGAGCTAGTAAAGACAATACCTTAGAACAGATGCCTATGTAGTCTGATCATGGAGATGTGAAACAAATTCTCTCCATGATGAGTCTGTTTATATGGAGTTATAGATTCACACCATCTGGAAACAAACACAAGCAAGTTTTAATGTCTCAGTCCTGCTGAGATCCAGCGGAAAAAAAAATGGAGGATCCCAGCCAACAAAGGAATTGAGGCTTCAAGTTTCTTATCACTCCAGGCAAGGGATGAAACAACCTGCTAGTAGGTTTTGTTGATATTCACAGATCCTCTGAGATCCAGATCATATCCTTAGTGGGCTCCAACTGGTATGAGAGCACTACCATGGCTGGCTGAATGTCCAGCTGCCTCAGGCTGTTCTGAGAGTTGGCCACGACCCCCTCCTCTGACAGAGCCAGTGGAGAGTGGTACTGAGCCTCATCAGAGGTAGCGGGGCACACATACATCAGGCTTCTTGTTTCGTAGGTGGTAACCAGGGGTGTACATTTTGTACCGACCATTACCAAAAGTGACCTAACATTCAAGAGCTAGAGATTGATATGAAAGATACTAATTCTCTAGTTTTTTTTAAAAACATATACCTAAAAGTCAATCTCACATTGTCTTTCAAAAATAACATTGGCACTGAAGTTCAAACTGATGTACTAAGTTCTGGTTCTGGCAGTTGATTTTGTACCCATTTCCCAAAAACTTTTCTACTGTTCTCGGCATTAGTCTAATGAACAAAGAGGAAGAGGATCCATGTGCCCTTCTACCAAGACCTAAAGAAAATTAAACTGCATAGAAAAAACATTTGTCAATTCCCAATGCTATAAGAAGTCATTACTGCAATATTAGAGAAAAAATCATATAGGATTTTAACTATATAGGACCTGATGCTTTAAATGATATCAAATGATCTTATGGTTCATTCTTCAAGGTGCACATATAAATAGGTTTTGCACTACCTAGGCCTGCCATGGCAAATTGTTACCCTACCTTGAGCTCCCTCACCAGCCAATAGGTGCCCAGGTCACCTCCCTCCTCCTATACCTTTCTTTCCTTTTCTCTTACTCTTTCTCCATCCAATGTACCTGCTGCCAAACATCTTTCAAATGCAGACAGAATACAAGCTAATTTTACTATTAGCTTAAGCTAAGCAAATAAGGTGTAAATCCTCTGCCAAGGAAGTCATACAGTGCATTCCAAAGCTCAGTTTTATATGCAATTTTAAAATGATCTACTGTTTGGTGTGATTCATGACACTGTTCTTCCATTAACTCAGAGTTAATTATGTGACCTCTTCTTTTCACCAACTGAGATTCTAGAATTGAATCCAGCCTTCTAAGAAGAAGCCCTGTGGTCCTGAAATACACTGAAAGTCACCTCAGATCATCAGTGCTCCCACCCCCACCCCCAGCCCCGCCAGCAGCTTGCTTGGTGCTTATATCTGACCCTCAAGGGCTGGGTAGAGTTCCAAGACACAGGCTGCTCCTGGGATCATTGAATCCATGTATCAATACAGAATTTAATGAAAACTTTAGGTAAAAAGATGGTAGAGGAGCTCTGAAAATAACATTGTCAGGACTAAACTTAATCTCTAGAGTTAGAACATTTCATAACCCAAAGCTCTTGCTGGGGAATTATTTTAGTCCATTTAAATTCGCTGTCTCTCCAAGTGTCTCGGAGCATGCAGACGTACCTCTGTGGTTGGCTGGCATTCATTTCCCTGGGCATTTGTTTCCACAAACCTTTATTTTTAATGCCTTCCTTTCTTTCTTCTTTGGCTTCTTTTCCTCCTTTTCATATTTCTTTTTATTGTTTTATTCTCTTTATCTCCAATGTCTTCAAGTCTCATGGCTTTCTGATCCCCAGATGACATTTGCTAGTATTATCAATGTAAGTCCAAAACTAAATTCAATTTCCTGGTCACTAATGGTAAGCAGACAATGCTACCCAAGTGTCTTTCTCACATGTAAATCTAATCATAGTTCTCTGCTGCACAAAATTCTTCTACTTCCCTTATTATAGACTCAGGATAAAATCTGATGGGGGTATCCTTACTAATGCATTCATACATTCAAAGAAATGTGTTTTCACTGAGAGATCTGCATGTTGAGTGTGACTCTAGTACCTAGATATATATAGTAAAGTTATCATATAGCCTCTCAGAATTTATGTCCTGTTGTAAGAAAGTGAGACAATAAAAAATAAATTAATACAATTTCTTGTATAAACTATAAAGAAAATAAAGATAACAGGGGAGGGTGCTCTTTAAGAAGATTATGGAAGGGTGTTTGTCTGATGAGTGATAATTGACCTGAGACTTGAAAAACAGGATTAGTAAATTCTAAAGATTTACATGTTAGTTACATAAGCTATTGAGTTATATGGAGCAATTTATTCCCTCATCTATGAATCATGCTGTCAGAATTATTTGGAATATGTCTTATTTGGTTTACTTCTAGAAATTGCTTCCTTGTAGACTAATTTTTGTCCTTATGGGTGTCCTCTAAATGAATACAATCTTACAGTTGAAAAGAGCAACCTCTTCCTGTTAGTCCTATTCCTATTCAATATATGATACTTATGGGGCTTGACACCCCTAAGATCTGGGATGACAGGGTTTTATTCTGGGATAGAAAAGGAGCATATCTGATATCTAAAACCTCTTTCATCTCTAAAATGTTTAAAATGCCATGATTACATTATAAGTCATATGTTCATAATCTTTCAAAAACAGCACCTAGGTTGACAAAAATCTATCAGTCTATATAATAATGCCTAATAGCATAGGAAGTCATTAATAATAATTGATGAATTTACCATGTTTAAAAATCTAATATATAACTTCTTTAAGCTCTATTATATGGCTAAGAAGCTTAATGTTTCACACCGATGTCTTGGTTCCTTTTGAATTCTACTGGTTGTATTTTTAGAAGACCTAAGGAAAGGTCTTGTGTTTGCAATTGCAAGTAAGATGAATATAGAAAAACTAGACAAAAATAGCTAAAATTCATTGAGTTCTTACTATGAACCATGTTCTAAGTCACTACATGTAAAAATTAACTTATCCCTTACAACACACTGAGATAGGTTATTATATTCTTTTTACAGATGAGAATCAGGTATTTTTAATAGTCCCAAACCATTAAATGGAATAGTTGGGATATGATCCCCAGTAGTCTGATATCAGAGGATATACTTTTAATTACTACACTACATTATACTCAAGCCCTGTACAGAAGAACCTAGATAGATAAAAGCAAATCCGCTTTTAAAGAATGGGGCTATGAAAGAGGGCAGGTAGGGGACTTGAAGTGTTACAGGTTTTTTTGGGGGGAGATAAATGTGAATGTGTGGCGTGGAAGTTATTCTACTCTGAAATCATTTGAAGGACCCCTTCTGCCAAAAGAAAGTATTCTTTCTAGATTATAGGATGAGTATAAAATATAATGTTCTTTGGAAAGTTTTAACAAACAAGGAAGAGAAGGGGTAGAAATGGAATTCACAGGCCTCTAAGATCCAGTATGGGGAAGGAATCAAGACCACAACTGAAACTGCAAAGCAAATACATAATAACACTGATAATTAACTTCACAGAACTGTGGTAAAAAGGAAAGGAATTCAATTCATTTTCATACTAAAATAACCTAGTTCTTGGTCAAGTTCAACTTTGATGGGAACAACTTAGGAAAAGTTTCTTCAGTATACTCATGCCAAATAGCAGGGAAATGTGAGAAGTATCACACCGGATGTGTGAAATCAACATTAAGAAAAAGGTAGATTGGTCGTCATGTGCATATGAGAAATGGAGGCAAACTTTACATCAGATTTTCCTGTAATCCTGAGAAATGCAGACTACAATATAGAGCACAGGCTGCTGATTCTAGGGACTCTCTTTGTGTTGTTGTTTTTCTTTAACAGGAAAAGAAGCTTCACTCCACCCTGCTGAAAAGAGGAATTGTACTGGGCACACCACAATAACTCACCAGAGACCCAGTAGGCTTGAGGTACAGACCACTATTGCTCAGTGAAAAGACTCTAATAGGAGCTTCTTAGAGCAGGGATTACTGCCATCACTCTGGCTATTACTGGCCAGTGGCCTGGACCTATTAACAGACAAAGCCTCATAGGGGAGGGCCTAAGTCTCAACTATGTGGGGACAGGCTTTGGCTTTCTCCCCAGTGTTTTTCAAAGCTCCACAGTCTACTCTTAAGGGTGGACTTAGTCCTTGGTTGTTGTTGTTTTTTTTTTTTCTTGCAGCTATAAAAGGTAGGGCTTATTTACTGCCTGCTCAACTCAATTTTAGAATAATCTTTACTATGTGCAAAGCATTTGGAATGTGACATTAGCAGAAGGATAAAAAGATGAATAAGATATAGTCTGTGCTCCGAAAGTCTGATATTTTTATAAACATGTAACTATAATACAAGGCAAAATGAAATTCATTCTAAAGTCATTCCAAGAGAGAAGCTGTAGGAGGACAGAGTGTTGGGATCCTTAAAATTGAGTACATCACATGGGCTTTGGAAGAATCAACCAGTTGCAAGTGACAAATAGCCCTGGATAATGTGAACAGAAAATGGATTTAAATAAAAGGGAATTGAGTAGAATGGACAGGCATGGAGCTTTGTCAACAAATACCATGTCCAAAATCACATACCACAGAGCTGGTCTGATGATAGTCACACAAAGGCTGAACACAGATCTCACACATGGACAGTGCATGCAATATTCTGGCCCAGAACCAGATTCTGCTGTCCGCAACCTGGATGTTGTTGCTGCTGCTATCACCAGAGTGATGTGGACACAGTTTCTGTTTCTCCACATTGGCAGCTACAAGCCTGGGGTGGCCATCTCTTAGCATCGGTGTCTGGGTCACGTGCCTACACTATAAATTCAATTACCATGTTTTTAGTTTCTCTAGGATCCGACTCATTGTAATGTGATGGGCAGGTCACAAAAATATGAAGGATATTCAGGTGTTGGGAGATCAAAATTCATTTCAACAGACAAAGGGCAAGTGATCCTGGACACTCTGTTCAAGGGGAGAAAACCTATAGTCAGCCCATTGGGACATGCATGTCCTCTTTCCCTTTCAATGAGATAATGCTTTTTATCACTTGCTATCATCCTGTATTTCCTTTTGTCTTAGAGCATTTTGCAGTTTCCTTTGTGAGATAGTCTGAAGTAGGACTCTTAAGATTTATTTAATCTTGGTATTTTCATTTGTGCCCAAGATGATATACAAAGCTATATTGAAGGACAAAATGGTTAATTAAAGGAAAAAATAGTAATTATTTTAAATTAGACAATGATGTGGAAGAAAAATAGATGTTATTATAGCATGCATTTTCAAAGAGACAGTTGGAGATAACTCAGAGTAGATAGTTCATATGACAACCAAGATAAGTTTAAGACAAAGGAGCAGAGTTGACACAATCAATTATTTATTTCCTGACAATGAGCAATATTCAGTATAATAAATTTAAGGATGCAGAATGATTTCAGGCAAAGGAAAAATGTAATGAAGGGGAAAATCTCACTCAAGCATTTAGCAGGATAATATAGAACAGATTTCCCTAAGAAGCTCTGATTCACTAATAGACACTTTTCGGACCATTATGTAGAAAATTTTGGGTAACTAAAACAGGACTTCCAATCAAATGATCATGCACCACAAATGACTATATAGAAGATCCAAGACATTCTCTATAAATTTATGTAAATATGTGTAAACGGCTACTACTACAGATACGTAAATGTCTACTAGAAGTTCTGTTTGGCTATCAGAACACTCAATACCCTCACTGAATTTATTATCTTCTCATTAGTTCCTGTTCCCTTTTTAAAATCTCCTACTCACTGAATGATTCTCACATGCACAACCAATCAGGCAACCAACCAGGAATTAGAACCAGCAAGTCTTCCCCCCACCTGAACTGCTACATCAACGCAATCACAATACTCCTCAAACTTAACACTTTGTGGTCCGCTCATGTATTAGTACGTGCTTTTGTCACCAGTATCAGGTGGCCACTCATGTATTAATACGTGTTCATCTAGTCTCTGGTTTTTCATGCCACGGTGGATTTATTTGGAACTATTAGGAGCTATTTCTTTGATCGTACTCAGTCTAGAAGCTTTAATCTCTATGCATTTAAAATTTCATTAAAATATATACAGTAGTTTAGGAGTTGTGTGTATTTTATTGAATTCTTATACCATTCATGCAGTGGCACAGAAAATGGCCGGCCCATTTAAAGGGCACCGGCACACAAAGTGTTTAGTTCTAAACCTGTTTTCGATCTGCCTGCTTCTCTCTCTGTCCTCATCACAGCCACCCCAGCCAAAGTGCCAATCATCTCTCACAGCAGTCACAGCATGTGCTCACACTTTTATCTCCAGCTCTGGACCCACTCTCCTCAGACCTCTTTTCCACACATAGGTCAGAAGGGCCTTCTGAACACAAATCTCATGGCAGCTCCTCCTTGCGTGGAGTTTTGAAGTCAGGCGAACTGAATTCTGACTTTTCCATTGGTAAATTTGTCTTGGGCAAGTCCCTCAAGCTCTTTATGCCTCCATATCTTCACTTGAAAATGGAAAATGCTGTTTTTTCAAATAGAGATAACGCTGAGAATTTAATGAGAAAACGTGTCAAAAATGCCCAGCATAGTAGCCAACGTAAAGTAAATCTTTCAATGGAATTTGCATTATCAAGAATTAAAGTCTTTTTGGTTTGAATTCTTAGAGGACAGTTGTAATACAAAGCAGATTTCTTTCTTAAAGAAACAGAAAGGACAATTGATAAAGGATTATTTGCATGCTATAAGGAGTGCCATGTAACAAATGACACCCTTGGACTCTCCCAAGGGGAAAGGGTTTGTTTGCTTCTCAGTGGGAACAGTGTACCAATGCAAAAAATCTTGAATGCATGAGGAGTGACAGCATCAACAGCTGCAGCACCATTAAATGTTTCACAGGTATTCATTCATTTATGTATTCATCAAACATTTATTAAGCACCTACCATGTGCTCTGTGCTTCTTGCTGGAATACTAAGCATAGATTCATAGTGTATTCTTAAAAGAGCTCACAGTTTTGTGAGAAAATTGTATTATATATAATGTACTTATAGGATAATAGACAGCCCACACTATTTGAGACTTATAAGGTGTCCGTAGGGAGGGGAAAGAACTGAAGGATAAGAACAAATGTAAGGGGGAAAGGAAGGTTATATGAGACATGGCAGTCTTTCAGCTCTTCTTCTAGTCTTTTCTGTCCATCCACTTCCACACTAACCAAATACTCTGAAAGATGCATTGTTGGCAACCCAAGGGGAGGGCAAGCAGGAACTAGAAGGGAGGGATGAAAGGTCACATGTTAATCAATGAGTTATGTTCTTGTGCCAAGCAAGGATTTTCCAGGCTCTCGGGATTTTCCGTGCCTCACGGGAAGAAGGCCACAAAGTAGTTTCTCTCTCTGTCTCTCTCTCTCTGTCTCTCTCTCTCTCTCACACACACCCCTTTTCTATCCTCTCTCCATATTTCTGTTCAATCACCCAATCACTAAACTATCGTTCAAGAAAACTAAACTCTAGTCTTGTCCCATTAGATGTCCTCCTGGGTATTCCTCCTGCCTTAACTACTCAGGGCATTCTCTTTAACCTAGTCATTAAGGACCTCAGAAAAAGATGGAGACACTATAGCTCACCCAATTCCAATTTCATCTCTTCGATAAGACCTGCAGCTTCTCTTACTTCCTTATTAATACTGAAATTCATGTTATCTGAATTTGAATCCCAGCTCCAAATCTATCTGTAAGAGCTTAGAGAATTATATAACCTCTTGTTCCTCAGTTTCCTCATGGGCAGAATAAGGAGACTCATTATCTACTTAATATTGCTTAATGATTAAATGAATATATATAGTGTCTAGATAAATGCTCTATATAGTAGGTATTTCTGAAGTTAACAGGCTTCAAAAAGTTATTCAATAATCTTCCTCAGGGAGAGTTTTACAACTCTGGAAAGAAGGACCTGCCTGTTGGTGTAGTGTTGGGTTTGCTCCTCAGGTTAACTAACCCACCCCCACCTCATGAGAAGCCCTGTGCCACCAAAACTTGCCTGTGGTATGAGACACACCAATACCCGGGTGTTCTCATTGCTGCCCAGGAGGAAGGCACCAACTCCCACTCTACAGCTCACATTAAATCTTGTGTTCTTTCAGAACTGATTCTAAGTTCCTTAGGCCTAATCATGAGGGCTTGTGAGTCACACTAGGCAGTATGAATTTTAATTCCAAGCCCATGGGTATCCACCAAGACATTTGTAAAAGGAAAATTATGATCAAATTTCCAATTAAAAAAAAGAGAATTCTGGCAGCAGTTTATGTAGCTGGATTGGATTGGAGGTAGAAGAGGCTAGAGGCAGGGAGACCACATAAACCTTTGTTGGAAAAGTCCAGCAAAGGTGATGAGAACTTGGCCTCAAGTATGGAGAGCTGGACTCATCAGAAGATGTACCAGAACTTGGATATAGATGAGAATTGTAGAAAGTTTTTTAGCTTAGGCATCTAAGTGGGTGTCAGAGCCACTCGTTGAGAAAGGGGATAAAGAAATCTGGAGGGAGGGTAATGACCCTTCTATTTGACATGTCAGGTTCAAGGTATCTTGGTGTGGAGGTACACAACAGACTGTTAGAAATATGGATCTGCCTCTTGGTAGAAGGGCCTAGGAGATAAAGATCTAGGAGACATCACCATGTAAGTGGGGTTAAAGTCAAAATGGATACAATTGCCCAGGAACAAGAAAAAGGACCAAGAACAAATGTCCAATGTGAATGAGGAATATCAAGTGTAAGTGAGGGAAGACATGGTCACAGAAGCATTAGGAGAACCAGAAAATATGTCACAGAAGCTGAGAGTTACAGGACATCCAAATGTATTCATCCAACCCAACATTTATAGACCATCTACTGTGTACTAGACACTAAAATTGTATTTTAGAAAAAAAAAAAAAGAATGACCTCTGCCCTCCTGGAGTCATATTCCAAGGAAAAGAGATAGGTAGTGATACATGCTATGAAAAGATCTAAAGCAAGTAAGTGAATTGAAAGTGCTGAAGGAAGGGGGTGACATTGTAGATAACAGCATTCAGGAAAGGCTTCTCTCAGAAGTGACATTTACACAGATCTGAAGAAAAGGAAAGAACCATGCAAATACCTGGGAGAATAACGTCCTAGAGGCAAAGGCACTAGGCATGTAAAGGCCCTGAAACAGCACTGTTGGCTTGTTTGCAGACCAGTAGGCAGGCCTGGTGTAGCTGTGGTGTAAGGGGGAGGGGAACTAGAATAGGAAACCAGGCAAGAGAGTTGGTCTTGGGCCAGACCATGCAGGGTCTTGCTGAGAGGTCAAGTGTGATGGCTGAGAAAACGCTATTGGATTGAACAATTAACAGACCTTTGATGACTACCATGAGAGCTGTTCGGTCAAGTGTTGTGGAAAGAAGCCAAATAGACTATAGGAGGTGGGAAGTGGGTTGCACAAAAGAAAGACGAGATGGCTAATTACAAACTCTTTTTCAAGGTATGTGTTAAGGAAGGAAGAAAGGGCAGGAACAAGATGGCATTGCAAGGCTAAGACGATTTATTTTAAGAAGGGAGAAACGTGACAAAAGGAAGATGCAGGAGGGAAAGAGGAAGAATCATGGACATAGAAAGACCCTGTAGCCAAAAGAATGCCATCAGAAGCACTGGCCCTTTTGAAAGGAGGAAGGACCTCTGTTTCTTATGCAGATGTGATGGAGGCAAAAAGAACATTAGGGGCTTGCGTGAATTGCCCTGTATTTTTCCTGAAAACTGGGAGGCAAAGTCCTGTGTTGACAGTGAGGGGACTTGGTACAAGTAGGAACCTGGCAAGGGGAGGAAAAGAAATATAGAGGAGGTGAGGTGGAGGAAGGAAGGTGTTGGGAGGGTGACAGCCCACACCCAAGACCTTGACAAAGGCAGGATGCCCTGTCAGAGAGAGTTCGAGAACCCCTGCTTCTAGAGAAACCACGACTGAAATTTGGGGGCTGGGGAGGAGGGGATTTAGACAGAACAAACCCAGAAGGTAAATGGGGAGAAAGGAGAGAGTAATAGGAACCGTCTGGATAGCCGATGCCCACACACAAGTGCCAAATCTTAGTGTGAAGAAATTGGTGGTTAATGAGAAAATCTACACTTATCAATCTCTATGCAGTTAGCAGTGCATATTCACAGAGATTGAAGCCATACACAATCTGTCCACAGCCAATGATCTCCTTTGTAAAGTTTTAGTAAAGCACATTTTTCAAGTATAGTCAACTGAAAAGTATGAAAAGTACTTAAAATTGGAAGTATTTCAACATCAGTTAGCAGGACTTGACAGAATAGTGTCTAGGAGTGTTGTCTCTGGCACCAGATTGCCTGGGTTTGGACCCCTCTGATTACTGACTCTGTGACCTTTGGCACGTTACTTAACTCTCTATTCTTCATTTTTCTCAGTTGTAAAATGGAAATGATAAGAATACCTATCCCATAACGTAATTATGAATGCTTATAAATCACTTAGAATAGGTTTGGGAATATGAACAGTGTAAATATTTGTTTAAAAATAAAATTCTCTTTTGCTCAGTAATTATAGCAGCCATTGGATATTCATAAGCCTAATCCTCATTTTAAAAACTATCAGTAGGTCTTATTGTTCTGATTTTACAAATGCAATAGGCTCAGGAGGGCTAAGTGACTTTTCCAAGATAAAGCAGCATGCAGAAAGGAAGAATAAGAGCTGGGATTTGAACGCATGTTTATTTGCTCCCAAGGCATGCACTTCTCTGAAATTTTGCTTGCAAAGGTTATATTCGGTCATTTCCACATACAGACGGCCATTTTTATGTACTTGATGTTATTTCCTTTTAAGTGGCTTAGGTGGTCTCTTTTCATATGCATCTCTGCTATAGAATCCAACCTATACTACACACACACACACACACACACACACACACACACACCCACACCCAAGCTCAGCATTGCCTCACAACCCAGGTTTTGAGGGTAAGTGTAAAGTATATTCATTTTGGTTTGATTGTCTTAAACCTTTAATAACATTTGATGCATTAACTTTCTGCCACCCTGAAGTGTTTTCAAAATGTCAGCTGAAATGATTGATTTGTGTTCACCTTTGATAAGGTTGCTCGAGCCCTACTACAAAATATAGATGACTGATTAAAGAAAAACGAGCCATTTTCCCTACCTATCTTAGGAGTTCCCTCCATACACAGCACAGTTCATTTCCAATCTAGTTCTCTCATGGTTGCCTGGCTGGTGAACAGCCTTCAGCTGCAGTGTAGGGGTTCCCAGAAATCAGTGCAGACGGCTCTGTGATGATGTTATCACAGGTCTACAGCAACATGGGAAAAAAATAGAATGAAAACATTCATACAGTGAATTTGCTGAGGTTTCTTTTTTATAAAGGGCCATATTTCTGGCATATTCCGCAGATGCCAGATCATGCGATATGCAAGATCACACCATTACACTCACCAGACGCAGACTTCCGCCTTCCACCTCCAGCCTCGCCACCTACCGGAGTATGGCCCTCGACAACTTTGAAACCCAGTCTTTCTGTTTCCCCTACTATAAAATAAGCATAGTAGTTTCAACCTGGTAGGGTTTTTTGTGAGGATGACTTGAGTTTATGGACATAAAGCGTTTAGTAGATGTCTGGTGCATGTAGCCCTCGAGACACACAATCCATTAGTATCCTCATGATTTTTGCCCTTTTTGCCCTTTTCACTTTCTTCATTTTGGAGATTTCCTTTAATTCTATAAACACTCAGTGTTTATACGGCAGTACCCAAATTAATCTTTTTAATTTACTGGCCCACAAAACCCACAAATTTGGGTATCACTCTTCAACCTTACAAATTCCCTCAATAAAGTAGCTGTGCCACTAGCTCATGTGCAGCCATGGATTATAGGACATCCCATTTTAATTCAAGCCAGTGGGATAAAGAAATACAATAAAGACAGTTAGTGTAACTCCTGGGACATTTTTGCCAACCCATCTAATTAAAGGCAGCAGTAGTTACTCAGGCAAGGCTGAAAGATTGCCATTGGCTTAAGTAGCAAAATCAGTTTTATAATTTGAGCATTTGGAGATGTAAGAGGGCAGTGTGTCCCTTGCTTTACAAAATATCTCATATGGGTGACTCAAGATTTTTCTTTAAACGTGAAATATCATCTATACATTAGAAATAACTCTACCCAGAAATATAAAAAAAATCTTAAATTGAACCTTAAACTACTTGAAAATCTTAAAGTTCTGCAAATATGTTCTTAGACTGCCGTAATTGCAATTCTGGTAAGCTTGTTAAGCAGCATTTCTCAAAGTAAATGCTTCAAAAACAGTATTCCTCTGAATACAGTATTAGTTTCCTGGGGCAGCCATCGCAAAGTACCACAAACCGAGAGGTTTAAGCAACAGCTCTTTATTCTCACAATTCTGGAGGCTGAAAGTTTGAGATCAAGGTGTCACCAGAGCCACAGTCCCTCTGAAGGCTCTACGGGAGTTTCTCTCCCAGCTACTCATAATTTCTTGACTTTTGGCAGTGTGAACACGTACAGTTCTCCCTGTACATGTGTCTGTCTTTGCATTCAATTTTCCTCCCTTTATTAAAAGGACACTGGTCACATTGGATCAGGTACTCGCCCGAGCTCCCAGGTGATCATTACTTGAAGCCACAGAAGATTCATTTCCTCCCCTTATTCTCACACTCCCAAGGACATAACGACATATACATCTCTACACATGGGCAAACACACGCACACAAACACAACTTGAATTCTTGCTTTCCCACTTAGAAAAAGGAGGGAGAAGGTCTGTGCTTACCACCTGCCTGCCAAGGGCATACCTGTTGACCTGTCTCCTCTCCCCTCTAAATGAACATGACCTCACCTTAAACTAGTCTACAATGACCCTGTTTCCAAATAAGCTCACATTCTGAATTACTAGGAACTAGGACTTGTTATAGACTGAATGTTTGTGTCCCTCCAAAATGCATCAGTTGAAACCTATTCCCAAATGTGATGCTATTTGTGTCTTGGAGATCTGATCAGGTCATGAGGACAGAGACCTCAGAAAGGATTAGCGCCCTCATGAAGGAGACCCAGATATGCTCCTTGCCCCTTCTCCCATGTGAGGACAGAATGATAGGACAGCCATATATGCACCAGGAAGCCACCCCCACCAGACATGACTCTCCCAGTACCTTCATTTTGGAATTCCTAGCCTCTAGAATTATGAGAAATAGACCTTGTAAAAGCCACATAGTCCATAGTATTTTTGTTACAGCTGCCCAAACTAAGGCAGGGCATCACTATATGAATGTGGGTGGCAAGAGGGAGAGATACAATTCAACTCATAACAAATACTCTTCAAAAAAGGGTTCTAAGGCAAAAAAAAATTGTGACTTTTACCAACTTTATCTACTACCTACATCAACAAAGACTTCAGCATCTTAAAAATATCAAGATTCTATAATAAAGAACTGTACAAAAGGAAAACTTTGTAGAACTTAGTGTTCAAATTGAAGTGACTTTGGAATCTACTGTCTTAAGTGACACCATTTACTTCCCACTAATATTCAATGGAATATCCCTCAAAAATGAATACGATTTCAATCAGGAGAACAATCCAAGTCTAAAACTGTGATTGTCATCTCTAGAAACCTTGAGAACCAATTCCAGGCAAGGCAACAAGGCTGTGACAATCAGTAACCCTCTGGACTCTTCTTCTCTGTTTGGCAGAATGTGCACGTTACAAAGTCCTGGACATGGAAAATTATGACAGACTCAGAATCAAGTGGCCAAAAGAGAGGCCATCATTCAAGGGGGAAGGGAAATGCAGCCCTAATATTGGGCCAGAGCTCTTTAAATGAGGACACACACTTGAGTCACAGACAATCGCTGATAACCTTCTGCTCAGGAAGAACTGTAGGTCACGGTACAGTGCAGCGGCGGCTGTTTCATTGAGTGTGAAGGTAAACGAGGAGCTCAGCACCAGAGCTGCTCCTGCCACTGCCCACAACCACATGCACAGCTGGCTGCCCTGGGCACACGCTCAGCCAGCATCGTGGCCCAGGCACACATGGGCTGGAACTTGCTGCCACCCTGGCAGCTTTAGTGCTGTGGTTCGTTGCCCTGCTAATCCCACTCTGCACATCCCCCTGCTTGACAGGAGCAGGAGCGAAGTCGCTATGCAGGGGCTGATGTGCTTCCTTTTCAAGCAGATGCTGCGTTATTGGACGCCTGACTTTGCGATTAACTTTGGCTTATTTTTGCCATCTGCCTTTCCCAAAGCTGCTTTAGTTCCGGGTGCAAGCTGAGCCCTGCGATTTCATTAATCCAGTGCTGCCTCTGCTCACTGCAGCTGGTTCACCACTGGGTTTGCAATTGGCGTTTTGTTCACCTCCCCTGGCTGGCTAGAACAATTGCTGGCCTATTTGTCTCCACAGGCTCATTATCAGTTTAGCCCATAGACTCAGAGAGCGCACAGCCTTCATTCAGAAGAGAAGAAAAATACGCTAAATAAGACAACACCTGTGGAGTCTGTTCTTTTAGGACTGATATGGAAAGGAAAGAAATAAACAATTGTAATGCTGAGAGGAGGAGGAAGACAACCAACCAAGGGCATTTAATTGGGAGGCAAACTAGCCTCAGGTATGTGAAGATGTGGGAAGTAATAGCAGAATTTTGATGAGAAGCAAATATTGAATAAAACATTTGAAAACAGATGGGGGAAGAACACGAAGTCTGTTTTTTAAAGAAAACCTACTCAACTGAGTTCACATAAAAGGTGATTGTGATCTAATAATAGCAAGGCAATTGGCATCCTCTGGTTTAAAAATGTCACTCCCAAAGCAAACTTCTGGGCATTCAAACAATTCTAACTCCTAAATCCTAGACATAGGCCCTTACATGAAACAGCTACTTGTCAGGTGAATTGATTGGGGTGAATGGGCAGATCAGACACTAAGATGCCAGTGCAATGTTAGTGTTGTGAAACTCAACCAACCAGTGTCTGTGGTTAGGCCCGAACCCCCATGTGGTCAATTTGGAACCATAGAAAATTCATTTTCTTCCTTTATTCCCACATATACACACATGGGCATGTACACACACACACACACACACACACACACACACACACAAAACTTGAGTTTCTGCTTCTCCATTTAGAAAAAGGAGGGGAAACATCTGCACATGTGACCTGCTTGCCCAGGGCAGGGGATACATGTTTACCCCCTTCACCTCTCCTTTTCCTTGCAAGGGAGGACATGAAACAAAATAACTGAATATACCAGGGGGAATGGTGGGAAACTATTACTTGGTTCTCCTGAAACCTGAGAAATTTAAGCCTGACCAGAGACAGTTGGATAAAATGCAACTGTTCTTCAGTCAGCAACATATCATAAATTCTGCCTTGGAAGCCATACCAAAGGACAGCAGAAAACCTGGAGATCAGGAAAGAAAGCGAAGGGCAGGAGGATGGTTAGTGATTCCCCACAAGTGGTCTGGAGTATTCTTTAAACTGCATCATTATGAGAGGTTCCCTGCAGGGCTTTTTCTAAGCAATTCCTTCTAAATGCCCTCAGAGTGGAAACATGTTGTAAGTTCAAGGAAGAATGAATTTCAGAGATGGAGCTTACAACCTCTTTGGGGATCTATGAACCAGAGGGTGGTGCAGGAGGGCATTTTGATGTTAGGGATTAGAATTGCTGCAAGAGATAAAATAGGGTGGGGAGCCAACCTTTTTGGCAAAGTTAGCAATATTTTGTGAAGTTTTTACAAGCAAAGAGAACAAAAAATCAAAGCATTTTCTTTCTGACCGCATTTCTCTTCCCCATCCCAATGCCACTCACTTTTTGTTGTTTCCACTAATCAGTCACTTTAATAATAATGTAGAAGCTGAGATGGTGACTTTCTATTCAAATGCACTTTATTTTGTCACTGAGACTAAATGTAAAACAGGTGTTTCATGGGTCTCTCTGATGTCTATTAGAAGCCAGTATTTTCTAACCCAGTGTTCTCCATCTTGGATCTTGGATGAACATTAATATCACTAGGAAATTTTTGTTGTCTTTTTTTAAATACTTATGCCTAGATGTTACCTCCCCAGAGATTCATACTTGTATTGCCCTGGGCTGAATTGGATGGTTTAAGCTCCCAAGTGATTCTAAATTGCAGCTACAGTTGAGAAGTAATATGGCACTAACCTATAGTAGGTAATTATATTTCCTTTCAGATCTTTTTATATAGCATCCTGTTCCTTTCCTGCCTTTCTGGAATTCTCCATGGGCCTCTCTCCTAAACCACCACTGATATTGTAAGTCTGAGTTGTCACACAATGAATAGGCCCGATGTTCCTTTGCAGCTAGAGACTTGTAGAAGATGAATTGGGACATCCTTCCTTTCCCTGCTACCTAACCTCTAATCTCCCCAATTTAGTACAGCACACTGCATCAGATAGGTTGAAGACTTAATGGAAGAGTTAGGGGGATTTCAGAGAGAAGTTACAAGTCTAGAAAAGAATAGGAGATTCTAGTGAATTGGACTTTGCTGACCCTCAAAAGGAAGGACACCTTCATGGGTTGTTCCCCCACCACTTAGGAGGGCTCTCTGTCATCATGGGGGTAAGCTCCTTCAGCAAAGTCCCTTTATTCTAAAATCTCTCAGTAAACATCTCTCTCTCTCTCAAGGAAAATGTGACCCATTCCAGAAAGTAGACACACATATGCCATGTTCCAATTTGACTTTCTGCAGTTTGGAGAAGCAGCCACATGTGTAAACTTGATGGGCAGTAATGCTCCCAGCCTTCCAAGCTTCTCATCTTCCCAGGAGATAAATGGGATCCAGCGTCAGAGGCAGCGGTAGTCCAGGATCCTCCTACTGAGTTTTCTTGCCGGTAGTTCGCCACTGGAGTTGTAGTTGTAGTTGTAGTTGTAGCTGTAGTTGCAGGCCTAACAGTGACTTGAACTAGAGCATCTGTTAATTAAGGAACTTATCCTAATGGTGGGAAGCAGAGATTAGGAATGAAAAATAAAAATGGAGAGCCGAAGTCTTCCCAGATGTTCATTCCAGATCCTTCCTGGGGTCCTTCTGTCCTTGGGTCTATGAAAGATCACTACATCCTTAAAATGTCTGTTTGACTTAAGTAAGGACAAATTAGTTCCTGTCACTTGTGACCGAAGAGACTTGTCTAATACAATTTGGCAGATGGTGGGAACAAAGCACAGAAGAGAGAGGAATGAATTTCTCAGCCTAACAGGTGGTAGAGATGATGCACATGGCCCTATACTTTAGCCTCACCCACCTGCTACCTTTCCATCCCACTCAGCAGTCAAATTTCCTCTTTTTCTTCAATCCCAAATGGGAAACAAATGAAAGAAACAAAACCTTCTAAATTATTACATGCCAAATGGATCT
Source organism: Scalopus aquaticus (assembly GCA_004024925.1). NCBI lineage: Eukaryota > Metazoa > Chordata > Mammalia > Eulipotyphla > Talpidae > Scalopus > Scalopus aquaticus. The sequence continues at coordinate 55,332 of PVIJ01003169.1, forward strand.
GGACATCCTCCAGCTATCCACTCAACCACCCTTTAGCAGCTGCCCTCAAGAGCTAAATGGAAACAACGGGGCCAACAAGAATTCAGCATTGGGTGCACACAGAAGCCAGTGCCAGAGCCAAGGAGGTGGGACATTAAGGCAGTCACGGGAGTGACAAAGGGTTTTAGGGTTGGAAGTTTGAATGACAAACAACTGGCACAAAAGAGAAGCTGATGCAGGCAGAACCACCAAATACCCTCTTTAACCTCTTTAAGGGCCACATTAGTCACTACTGAATGAGTCAGTAACAGTTTGCAGCCAAGAAAAACAAAAATTTCAAACTCATTTACTGGAATATCTCCATGTCTACCAGTTGCCCCAGGCTGGCAATAGGCATATGTTACATGAACAGTGTCATTCTTTGAGGAGTTACACAGAACTAAGTCATATACAGACCACCGACACTAATAACCACACCATATTCAACTTTGCATCATCAGTTAGTAGCATGGTACCTGGACTAGATTTGGCTTTCAGTATAACCCTGGTGAATTTGATTAAATTGAATGTACAGTCAAAATGACCAGTAATGTACTGCAGTTTGAGAATGTCCTCTGGATTATTGGAACCCCATTGAATGTCTGATACTTACATATGGAACCCACATTTCTGGCCCAAAGAGAGAAAATCAGAAAGCTACTTTTCTACTCAAAATGTTTATAATAGTTATTATCATGATATAGCATAACTGGGAAGACAAAAAGAGTGCCTTTGAAAACATACAGATTGTAAAGAAACAGAATTTCAGCACCAAGCAAAGGGTCACCTTCCTTACATAATGGGGTGAGTGTCTCCACTGTACAACCCACCCTTGCTCCCTTCCACACTGCCAATATACCTGTTAGCATCAAAGATGTTCATCATTTAATGAAAGGACTTGTGAGTATCCCAGAGGGATTGAAAAATGGAGGACAATTGACTTGGGACAGTAAACATGGGACTCAACAAAGCCTCACTTCTTCTGAAGAACAACCCATAATGGCAGGCATGCTGGAAACCATTTCTAAAAGAGTCCCACCTCATATCAGGGACAAAATAAAAGACTAACGTGGCTGTCCAGCTCAAATAATGGACAATGTCTTCCCTTATGCCAGTGGATGGTCTGCAGGATTGGCCTGGCTAAAGGAGGCCCCAGTAGACTGGAAGTCAGAGCTGTCTTTTTGCTGACTCTTTTTCCCTTCCCTGTGAGTACCAAAGGTGGGGCCCATGCCCCAGCTCCTTCTCAAAGCCGATGCCACATTGCATTCCATTTTCTACTCCCTTCAGTTTTCAGAGATTCTCATTTCAAAGGCCTGGGAGCAAGATCATCTGGGATTTTTTCTTCTTCCCTTTCTAGCATGATATTTTGGCATAATCTTTAACTCTTACATGCTTTAGCATTGTCCGTATGATTCTCAAAGCCTCTCTTAATAAATCTCTTCTGACTCAAAAGTTTTGCATTTCCAGATGTATTTCTACCATGGACTCCAATTATGAAGTCAAAAACCCTCAACTGAACTTTTCCTGTTTGTATTTCTACTGTAACAATTCTCATTCTTTTCAAGGCAGTGTGATGCCTCCAACACTGTAAGGAATATGTCAATCACCTTCAAGGAAATGCTGAGGACAAGCACTCATTTCTTGGCATTATTCTCACGTACCAACTTAATGGGAATCAGGTGGCCAGACTTGTGCAGTCTTCTGGAGGACGAAAACTCAGGAATATTATTTTTAAAGATTTCACCTAAAGGGACCTAAGAGCAGAGCCACATATAGGGAATGTTAAAAGCTGTTAGTCATTTCTAAAGTTTCATAGCTAACAGCTGAAGTCCCTGGATGATGGCCTTCAATTAAACTCCTAATGGATAGAGGCCCAAGAGGGTCCAGAAAAAGGCAAAGACCTTGTCACTCGCTAGTCATTTGCTCCAGTTTTCTTTAGGGTCTCCTGCCCAGGTGAAATGAGCTGGTTCATGTGAGACCTGAAAAGAATGCTTTGACCTTTCAGGCTAAGGTCAAGACTTAAGGCTGAAGACACTACTCCCATGCACTTTTACTGCAGAACTCACCTTTGACTCCTCAAATAATGATGATTTGATAACCCAGGAACCCCCTAGCATCAATACAATATGAGATGGAAGGAAGAACAAGAAGAAAGGGGAGACGAGAGAGAGAGAGAAAGAAGATAACCTTTTAACCATTTTCTCACCCCCAATTCACCTACATCCTTATCAGAGAAATCCTGTTGGGGGTAATTAGAAGACACTGTTCTCCTTTATCCACAAAAGCTCCTTTTTCTAGACTTTCAGTGTCCAGTATGGTAGTTACTAGTCACATGTGATGATTTAAATTTAAATTTCAGTAGTAGATATAGCACAATTATCCTATTTTGGTTTTGAGTTTCACTGAACACACTCATTGTATCTCCCAGAATTCTGAGCTCATAGCTATTGGAAAAACTATGCAAATGAGAGCCAAAAAAAAAAAAAGTGGTGAACATGGAAATTGCCTAATCACATATCTAATACGTTATCTCTAATCACATATCTAATACGTTATCTCATTATATTTTGCCTACAGAATAAATTCAAAGATAAATTTCTTAAAATTTCAGGATAATGACAGCAGATAACCACAAGTCCACATGTGACTGCATAGGTTAAAGACTAAGAAACCGAGTCCTTCATTGAGAGCAAGTGCAAACAACCCATCCCTCATCAGCTTCAGCCTGGAAGTCTACTTGGTCCATAAACTCCTCATTATAAGGACACACACATTTACCATGGCTCACTCCATTGTGTGGCACTCAGAGAGAATAAGAGGAAATGGAATTTCAAATATTTTCCTATTTTTGGTGAATTTCTGAGAGGCCTTTATGATCTTACTTAAGGTAAAGGCAGGATGGAAAAAAATCCCTGAACATTCTACTGTTACCTATAATCGCAAACAAAGGGAAGTCATATATGGCAGGAGAGAGTATCCGATAGTTGCCTTCAACTAAGAAAGATGAGCATATTCTAGAAATATCCTGAGAAGCCTGGAGTCTCAACTCTCATTCCCAAAGCCACAGCTCTGCCCTCCTATTGTTTCAATTAGGATGTGATAGCATGTGAGTCTTGGAATCCTAACAATTCTAAACCAGAATGGATCTTTGAGATCACCAGATCTAACTTTATGTTACAAAGGAAGTTAGCTGACTTTCCTGAAGCCACAGCACTAGTTAGTAGCAGCACCAAGTAACAACCTTAATTTTTTATTTTTATCCCCATCACTCATCACAGCATTCTTTCTCCTAAAGACAAAAATAAAGCATATAAAGTATGATTCTATTTATACAATGTTCTTGAAACAGAACAAATTATAGGAAATGGAGAACAGATTAGTGATTGCCAGGGTTAGAGATGAAGGAGGGCAGAGGAAGTGGTTGTAGCTATAGCAAGCAAGTTTGCCATTCTTGTGACAGATCTGTGCCTCTACTGCTTCCTTATCAATATGTTGGCCATGACGTTGAGCTGTAGTGCTATAGGATACTCACTGAAACACCTGTAAAGGATATACATGGTTTCTCTGTATTATTTCTTATAACTGCATGTGAGTATACCATTAATTCTAAATAAAATTTAATTAAAAATTTAATAGAGAGTAAATTTAAAGTTTAACCTCAATCATTTAAGATCAATACTAACTAGTCAAATATTAAATTGATCATTTATATATTGAAATGAATCTTATTCCCTTACATGAGTAACTTAATAGTGTGCTGGTACCCTTATTTTACATGTTATCCCTAACTTTTCATTATTATGATTTCATTATTACAAGGTCTTACTCTTTAAAGTTTTTCCTGCCACAGGCTACTTGACAATACCCTTGCAAAAAGGCAAGAAGTCACAGTTCCAGAAGACACACAATGGAAGCAACCTTGATGCCAATGGCAGAGCATTTGTATTATTTAGAATCCAGAGAGGGGCCTCCATGGTGGCCTAGGGATTAAGTCTCAGCCCTATCACCGCTATGGCTTGAATTCAATCCTGGCCAGGGAGGGAGCTAACCCACATATGGCACCGCAGATCTCTCCTGTCTCTCCAGCTTCTCCCCTTAGCAGTGTATTGAGTATATTTCACTAAATCTGCCTGTTCTGCTCCCCGCCTGTTCTGTCTCTGGTCAACCCTCTCACCCCTTGCACCTCTGGCCTATGCCCTAGTTCTTCTATGCAAAAATAGATTTAAAAAAAAATTAGAATCCAGAGCCATTATGACATCAGATAACAGTTCCAGAACATTCAGTTTCATCTCTTCAAAATGACAAAACTGCAGAAAAAAAGAAATTTCTAAAAGAATGCCCATGAAATATGAAACCCCCCCAACAGATTATTAAGGCCATTTGGGGTTGCTGCAGTCCATCCTGAAGCACAGAGAAAGATCCTAGAATTCCAAATTTACCAGCCTCATCTCAAATATACAAAGCATTCAGTGATGGTGTCACTTCCCTGAGTAAACACCAGTCTCAACTCAGACATATGTACTACCATCTGGATGGAATTATTCATTCCTTGGTCAGATATATCCTCCGTAACAGGTGCTTTGGAATATAACTTTAAGGAAAGAAGGAAGGAGAGAAAAAAGTCATTAAAATTCACGATAAGAATAATGAATTGGCTTCAAAAAAAGTTCTAAACAGGGAGGCACTTTGTTCTACAGAACTCCCAGTGGGTCAATGTTGATTCCATTTGGAGGTAAAGCTAAAGCGTGTTCACTAAGAACCAGCATCTATTCATAAGTGGATGTGAGTTGCCTTTTCACAGATATGTTTGCCTCACCCACAATCATGAAACAGAAGGTATGCATATTACTAGAATTGAAACAGAGATTGTCAGGGAAAAACTGCCCAGGCTCTGAGTCAAGAGAGCCATCAAAAAGCCCCAAAGGCCAAAAGGCCAAAAACCAAAACCAAAGGCTATAGCAATAAAATACCCACACAATAGGGGCCTATGGGTTATAGCCTAACAAAGGACAGCACCAGCTAAGAGGACAGGTCACTCTCTGTGGGTTCTCACCCGTGTGCACAATTGCAAGAGACCTCAGGCTGCAGGAACAACAACCATGGGGTTTATTTTACAAACAGGGGAAACAAAGAGTTTATTGTATCCACAAGGGGCCAGCTATCTCACTCAAATAGCGTCAGTGATGGTTGCCACTGGTCACCAGGAGTGCTAGACAGCACTGGCCAGTAGTGATGGTCAATACTGGTCCCTCCGGAGTAGTGTCAAAGAACCCAGTGTTAACAGCTCTTTGTGAGATGTTGGGTTATACCAACAAAACTCTTTGAGACACCAGGCCCAGGGACTTTGGTGCTCCTTTCGGGCAACATCAGAGAGAGGACCAGAGGCCCAGTCTCTTCCCTTCTTTCTTCAGAGTCTGGAACTGTCTTCTTTCTTCTTCAGGAAGCTGGTATCGCCATCATTTTCATCGTCTTCTGGGGGCTGGTGTCATCTCTCAGGGAAAGCCCCTCAGGGGTTTCCTTCTCTCAGGTGCTGGTCTCTCTCAGGGGCTCTCTTCTCAGCGCCCTCTGACCCTGGCTTATATTCTCTTTCAGGGTGCCCCACCCACTAATCTGATTGGACCATTTTTCAGTCCGGTGTCTGATTGGACCATTTACCAATTAGCCCATACTACCTGATTTGTCTATTCCACAATCCAGGAAGTGCACTTTACATAAAAGTTCTCTGAGGAACAATTGCCACAACTGACTTGTGGTGAGAGGCTGGGTCCTGGTAACAAAAGTCTCATTGGACCATGTAGCACCAATCAGCTCATAGTTTAGACTTGATTGGTCCATTCCATGATCCAGGAAATACAGTTACAAAAAGGTCAAGTGCCACAACAGACTTGTGTGGAACATCAGGGTGAAAGACACCACTGCTTCTGCCGGCTCCCACTGCTGAGGCAGCTGGGTTCCGGTAACAGAGTCATTAAGAGTGTGGATTTTGGAATAAAAAAATAATCAGAGTATCACTGTAGGCCTTTATCCTGATTTTGAGTTATACTAGCATTTGAAGGTAGTTTGCTACATTTGGACTTCTCATTCACTTAAGAAAAAAAATCTCTCCAAGACCAAAAAAGAAATAAAATTTTTGTTTCACTTTTTTATCCATTCATTCTTTAAAAAAAAATAAAGCCTGTTCTACATAAGTGCTATACTAGATAAGTGCTGGGGAAACAGTCTTGAAGAATAATTATAGCAGCAAAAGTTTATCTGGTTTCTCTGGGTACCAGCCACTCTGCTAACAAACATTAAACCATGTCATTTTTCTAATAGTCCTGGAGGTAGGAATTACTAACCCTTGCCATATGGTTCAGGAAACTGAACTTTCCCAAGCTTACAAAGCTCACAGGTAGTTAAGCCAAGATGTGTTCACAGTAATCCTAGTGCCAGTGCCAAGTTCTTTGTTCCCAGTTTTATAACATTTTATTTCTGCTTAACTACTCAGTTTGAATAACTTACATTTCTCCAATGTGAAAATTAAAACTGGCCATCATGTTCATATATATGTTAAAGGAGAGAACCAAATTCTTAACTGGGCTAAGCTATGCCTTACACAGAGAATGACCTATACAGCCCCAACTCCACAGAGCTTCTCGGTTAACAAGGGACACAGACATTAAACAGATCATGCTAATGAAGATTAAGAACTGGAAGCACAGGGTCTGGGGAGAACAAACCACAGAATATGATCCTCTCCCATTCTCTTCTCTAGGTGTCTTACCCTTCTCCTACTCCTCCCTGGCACAAGCTCCCCTTGCTTTTGTATATCTTCTCATTGATGCCACCCAAGCCTGGAGTAGGCACTAGCCTTGTGCTGGACCCTGGCTATCTGGAACTTGTACATTCTTCATAAGGAAAACCATCTCTGGTCCCTGGTAAAAAGCAAAGCTGAAAAATGTCCCTGGCAATCAGGTGTCCATTTCCTAACTGCTGATCATGGTATTTTTTTTTTAATGCATGCTATTAGTATTTTATGCTTCTTGCAGATATTTCCACTGAAAACGATTTTATTAATGTGAGGATTCAAACAGACAACGTGAAAGGAAAGTTAAATAATGTTTTCATATTACAAAAAACCCTCATGTGGGAACTGATGGTCAGAACTCAGTCTTCTTTGTTCATTTCAGGCCTGCAAATCCTAATTAACACTGGTTTGCAATCAAGACCATTCTTCTGGTGGCCACTTCCTCTGCAGACCTGCCACATAGCACTTCTGACCCTACTTCTTGTTTTCAAGTTCACATAATAGATCTTTTCTAAAATCTCTTTTTCCCTATGAGAAAGAAACTAGTGGTATTAGCTATCTCCCCCACTGCTTTTCTTTGTGGATTCCTTTTTTTTTTTTTTCCTCTTTGGTCTCTCTCTGGAATGAAAGTATTTTTTTTATTTCTATTTTGCAAAGTCCTCCTTTCACACTGGAAAAATTGGACTTTGGTACTAAGTGAAGTGTAGGCCCTCTGACAGTAAAATGATTAGAAAGCACTTTGTTCAGCATTCTAATCCCCTGTCCCACTGCGAGCACAGGATTACTCCCCAGAACATGTTCAAGAGGCCCTGCAGGAAAGTGAAAGGACACAGACCTCAGAGTTAGGTGGATTTCATTTAAAATTCCAGCTCCATCAATTTTTCACCACATGACCTTGAACAAGTTAGCTGAACCCTCTAAGCCTCAGTTTCCACATCTGTAAAATAGAAATGATAATGTCTAAAGCACAGTTGCTTAAAGATTCAGTCAGTATGGAAGAGTGCCTACAAGAAAGCATATCTTTTGGGGGTGAGGTAAAGTTCAAGGTCAGAGTATAAGGGCATGGTGTAGGGAGTTAAAGGAAGACAGAAGAGAATACTATAAAGAGCAGGGATCTGGAAACTGGCAGCAGCAAGGGAAGTGTGGCAGAAATACGAGGACTGTTGGGGGAAAGAGGGGGTTAGTGATGAGAGAGGGGTGTTCATAATGTAAACTATGTGTGAGCTCCAGGGTCAGGCAAACCCAGGTTAAATCCAGTCTTCACCACCATTTGTGTGAACTTCTGTAAATTGGGAGAAAAGGTCATTATGAAGATTAAATTGAATGACAGGGCCTCCCTGGTGGCGCAGCGGTTAAGCGCTGGGCTGTGGAGCTGTCAGCAGCAGCGATGCGAGTTCGACACCCAGCCAGGGAGAGTCCCACATGGTGCGGCAGACCTCTCCTGCCTCGCCCGCTGCTCCCCTCAGCAGTGTATTTCTGATCTGCCTGTTCTGCTCCCCACTCTGTGTCTGGTGAACCCTCTCGCCGCCCCACGCCTCTGGCCTGTACCCCAGCTTGTATGTATAAATAAATAAATCTTTAAAAAAAAAATTGAATGACATTTGCCAAGTGTTTCACCCAGTGCTTGGCACAGAGTAAGCTGTCAATAATTGCTAACTGTTTTTATTAATATTGGTAATAGTTATGAATCAGTTTTACTTTAAGCAACATTTTTAATCTTTCCAGGCCTTAATTTTCTCACCTATAAGGTGGGTGTTGTGGAAGCTATGACCCATGAGGCCACTGTTAGACTGGAGACAAGCTATTTACAGACAGTGACATACTTGGCCCCTAATGGGTAATCCATCCTTGCCCACTCTGATAATTACCATAATAATTTCTGACTTTCTGAAAAGTTACCTCCATAAATGAATATTCTTTTACTTCTACCTACTTCACACAACTTCTTTCTTTAGAATTTCTCATCACCTCTTTGAACCCCTCATTTTTTTTTTCTGTCATTCTCATAACTGGCCCTTGGTGTGAGTTCCTTGGTTACCTGGGAGATGAATCTGAAGTTTCCAGGGAAGATGCTCCTTCTAAAAAATATCTCTACTACAGACCCCTATTAACAATTTCCACTATTAGCAATTTATTTCATCATGTTCTCTATAAAACAAATTCATTTTAATACTTCAACTAGAGTAAGTTAAAGCTTTCTTCTGGACAGCCAAACTCAGTATAGCAAAAGGACTAAGTGATACTGTAAATGAAGGGTGTGGACACAGAAGAAAGAACTTTAAGAAGAAAAGATGGATGGGAGGTTTCTGAAAGGACACACTATTCAAATTTTTATGTTTTCTGAATTAACGTCTGTGTTATCTTGCTTTCTCCCCATTCCTGTCTCTCTCCCTGTCTTTGCTCTTCCATCTTCTTCCTTCTTCCCTCCGGTCTTTCTCTTTCTGATTTACATTTATTTTTCTCCACTTAAACAACCATACTTGCTTTTCTTTTTGTTTTAATTTTTCAGTTCTTTGCATGTCTATATAATTTGGGATTAGATTTTTATCTTTCCCTATGTGCACATGCTTCACTCACGCTCCACCAAACATCTTGTGCCAAAGCCCTGTCCCCTTCCTTCCCCTGCCCCTCCTCCCTCCACCTGTGCCCCCATAACCAGTATATTTTTCATAAAGTCTAAGAATAGTTTTTGCTGAGTTTTGCCAGTATGTACTTATTGTTAATTTATATTACACACACAAGTGAAACCATCCAAAATCTGTCTTTTACTTTCTGACTCATTTCACTTAGCATAATCACCTCAAGATCCAAATATCTATCCCCAAAAGCACTATTTAATCTTTTTTTAAAAGCTAAGCCACATTCCCTCGAGTAGATAGTCCACAGTTTCCAAGCATTCATCTGTAGAAGGGCACTTAGGTTGGAAGCATGACTTGGCAATTGTGGACAGTGCTGCTATGAAAATCAGAGTATGCAAATCTTTTCATACTAGACTTTGCATACTCTTTGGGTAAATATCTAGCAGAGATACTGCTGGATCATATGGGATTTCCATTTTTTATTTTTTTTAAGGTATCTCCCTACTCCTTCCAACAGAGGCTGCACCAGATTGCATTCCCAGCAACAGTGGATGAGAGTTCCTTTTCCCTCACATCCTCACCAACATTTGTTATTTCCACTCCTTTTGATACAGGCCATTCTCCCAGGGGCAGGGTGATATCTCATTGCAGTTTTATTTTGTATTTCCCTTAGGAAAAGTGATGTTGAATAGTTTGTCATGAGTTTATGGCTCATTTGAATGTCTTGTTTAGAAAGGTGCCTAGATAGATCTTTTGGCCAGTTTCTGACTGGGTTGTTTTTTTTGTTGTTATTGTTGGATTATATAAGTCCTTGCTATATTTTGGAAATTAGTCCTTTGTCAGACATGTTGATATGCAAATATCTTCTCTCAGTCTATAGTTTGCCTTTTTGTTTTTGTGATGTTTTCTTCTGAGGTGCAATAACAGCATTTTAGTTTGATATACCCCACTTGTTTATTTTTGCTTTGGTTTCCCTTGCCTTTGGAGTTGCATCCCTAAATAAATCTTTGCAGTTGATTTCCTGTAGTGTATCCCTGCTTGCTCTCTGTCTACTTGGAGTGTTTTAAACTATTCCTCATTTCCCCTTCTTAATTTCAGACACATTTTTACTGCATTTGCAATCCAAATGCTGACACAGCACCATTCTCTTTCCTCTTCTTTCCCATTTATATCAAATACCGTACAGAAAATTCACCCTGCTCAGTGTCAAATGTCAGATCCACTTTGGGTACACTTTATTTTTTGTTCAAGGAAGGTTTTATTCCCACTGTCTTTCTCATAATGCTCACAACACACACACACACACACACACACACACACACACACACACACACACACACACACACACACACACACACACACGTTCCCCATCATTACCTGATCAGTATATCAAGAAACTGTCTACTCTTTATACCCTTTAGGAATATGGAGAAATATTAGATGGTGAAAGCTGGATCATATCAGAGTGAATGAGTGCCCAAAAGCTAGAAAGCATAGAAGTCTATCTGATGAGATTTCTTCTTTTTTTCCCCCTGAAACTTAGCCCAGCTTTTGAATTTATAAAAGTGAATGAGTAATTTAGTGAAAAACAGATTTCTCAAAAGATTTACATAGTCTCCAGCTTCTCTTTCATGCTGAATTTTCAACTATGAACATTCTTTCCTTCTGGCAGTTGGAGAAATTCAGGTCCAGGGAAACAGAATGGACTTATAACTTAAGGACACACAGCTGAAGGAAGCACATGTGCTCTTAGAAATAGCAAGTGAATCTGTAGTCACCAACATTTGAGTCCAATTTGAGCCTAATAGAAATCAGTGTGTACTCTGGTGTTAACTTTCATTGGCTTGAGTATCTAACATGTAATCTGTGAACAGAACTGTTGAAACCCACCTGCAGAAATGCTCACACATCCCAGGCCCAAACAAGTCATTCTCTGGAAACACCAATAGTGATGCGCTTTGAGACATAAATATTGTGTTCCTATGTCTATCTACACCCACTGCACTACAGTCTCCTTGTAGAAAGGCTGTGTATGTCTCCCTAATACTCCTGGTTCCTGATCCCCAGCATAGTATACATGGCATGCCCAAGAGTAAAGGTTTTCTGAGGTAAGTTAAGCTGTATTGAGTGGGTGTAGCCAAACCCTGCTTAATGAGCAACATTCAAGATGAATAGGTTCAAGGTTCAAGCTGGAACAACAAACCTGTTGTCACATTCCACGAATAGTGCCCACCAGGTTTTATACTCATCTAGGCTCAATTTAAAGCCAGAGAAAAATTGCTTTTCTCCCAGGCTCTTGTCCTTTTCTTCCTTTTGTAACAGTGCTATCTATGTGTTCCATTTATTTGGTATGTGCATGCAATGTAGTATCACCCGACTGTGGGTTGAGACGGTCAATTTATGTGCAACAAGAGAGATCCTGGGAAGCAGTCATGTTGCACTGAAACAGTTTTTTCCTGACAGAAGGCCATTAGCAATGAGCTCCACCATTCCCGGGAAGCTTTGCCTTTCTAGGATTAAAGCAGTATTAATTGGACAGCATCTCTCATAATTCCTTGGCATGGAAATCAGGAGTTCTGATTTCCACGCTTGCTTCTTCTCATACTGGCTTTGGGATCTTACATAGGGACCTCACTAAACCTCTCTGGACCCATCCAGTGGCAGCTGCATTTGTGTTTTTGGTATGTGTTATCTCATTTTTGCTTTAATATAGCTCTTTAGGATAGGCTATTCCTGTTTTACAGATTCTTACAGATGATTCCCTATAGAAGCAGCAGATATTTGTGAAGCACCAGCTGTGTGCTTTGCACTATTCTAGGTAGCTGGGATGATCAAACTAAAAGTTCAGAGTTTTGAGCTATAGGTGAGGGCACTACCTAGAAATTACTTCAAATGACAGCAATCTAGGTCATTGTAATTAACCCTCAGACCGAAAACAACAAAAATGAGGCATCATTTTAAATGTACCTATGAACTAACAAGACCCTAAGAATAACCCAGACACAATATAGGAGATGGTGAGGATCCAGAGAAGTAAGCCCAGCTCTCAAAGTGGGGAGGGGCGGAGTGGACTGTGGTGTAGTATAGTAATGACATTTGTAAAGGTGCAAACCTATGTGCCTAAAACATATGCAGTGTTGTCAACCAACATTACCTCATTTAACTTAAAAAAAAAGCTTAAAAAATTTTTTTAAAGAAAAGCTGTTGCCCTGAGAACTCTTGCCAATTGGAAGAAACAGATGCAAAACTAAATTTTCCTTCTGGTGACCTTGAAAAAGGAAGAAGACTAAAACCTCCAAGGACATGCACAAATTAGGGAGTCTAACAACCCCTCCACATTAAATGGCATCCAAAAGTCTATTTTATTAGGAGTGAACCAGAAATTAACTAAATCTCCCTGGACTTTCAGTTTGTGTTCACAGAAACACGAGGATCCAGGGAATCTCAAAATTTAAATTTTCACTAACATTGTCCAACAATAGTATTTTCTCAACCTTTTGCAGATGCCAACAGAAATCATCTTTGGAGAAAAGTATCATTATTCTAGGCCTCTGGTTTTTACAAATACAATATTAAGTACAGAAATATCACCAGGCAGGAGAGAAACATGAGTCAACAAAAGTGACTTCTCTTCTCAAAAAGATTTGTTATACTTGAATTATCAGAAATAGGCAATAAAATAACACATTTTCTTATGTTTAAAGAAATAAAAAGCAATCTATAAAATATCTCTAAATAATAAGAAACCATAAAAAGTTACATAGAAGATTTAAATAAGAACTGAATAGAACTTTTAAAATCTAAACAACAAAGACAAAAAAACTGAACTGTTATACCAAGTTATGGAAACAATCTGAGAGTTTGACAACAGATGAGATGAAGTTGTGGTATATATGCACGATGGAATATACTTAGCTGTAAAAGATGAAACATTGCCATTGTCTATGGATGGAACTGGAGGGGATTATGCTAAATGAAATAAGTCATAAAAACACAAGACTAATATGGGGTAATTTCATTCATATGTGGAATAGAAAGAAACAAAACAAAGGAACAGAAAAAACAAAACCAAAACAAAGCTTAAAAATCCGACTGCAGAATTCAGGCTACTAGAAGTGGAGGGTGGGTAACGAGAGGGGGTCCAATGGTCTATGGTCTATGGGTACTTTGTGGTGAGCATGGTGTGGTAATATATGTCTGAAGATGTGTGAAGATGTACCCTAAATTATATACAATATTATAAATCAACATTACCTCACTATAGACTCATACATTAAAAATCAAATATAATAAACCACATTAAACCAAGCTGAAAAGAAAATTTGTGAATTAAAAGACAGATCAAAACACATGATGAAGAACGTAGCACAAAGAAATAAAATACATAATATAGAAAAGGTGAAACACATAGATGGTACCACAGTCCTATCCAATACACATTTAAATCAGAGTCCCAAAAAGAGTGGAGAGTAAATGGGATGGGAGCAATATTTGAAAAGACAATTTTTCAGAAATGGAGAATTAAAATCAAGGCTTATAACTCTAAAGTGTATGCTCTTTCCTGATGTTCAAAAGAGTCTTGAATATCTTCTTCCAGTTTTCTTTTTTGTTTGACATTTATCTTTCCTTTCCTTCACTTACTCAGATCATCTATGTATGTCCTGGGGTGGGGGGTACCTAACTTATCTCTGGTCCTCAGAAGAATGGTAATGATGCAGCTCCCCAATCTCTTCAAGAAAAAAACAATGGAGTTAAGGATGTAGTGAGTGACTCACAAAGAGTTCATTTTAATGTCAAAGTATCAGTGCTACAAAGAAGTATTTTTTAAAATAGGGCTATGGGAAGCATAGAGCAGGAAGTAATTAACTCTACCCTGGGGAGTTTGCAAAGTCCTCACCAAGGAGATGCCGCTTCAATTGGTTCATTAGGGATCTTGAGCAATGATGGGAGTTTGCCAGACTAATAAGGCAGAATGGGCATTCTAAGCAGAAGGAGAAAATGTGTGAGGCATCAAGATGTTATTGAATGAGGAAGTTAGAAAATGGGTACAGGTAGTCAGTTAGAAACAGGGTGCCCCAAGCCCAGGTGTCCCAAGACCATTTATCAATATGAATAAGGAACAATCTGTTGAAACCAGGAGGTGGCCCCCAAACCCAAGCATCCCAAGGTCATTTGTCAGTCTGATTGAAAACAATCTGTTGGAGTCAAACAATGGGATGTTCAGAACACCAACACAGTATCACAATGCTAAAGCAACAGACCAAAGCTGGCTCTGGAAGAACAGGTCAGGTTGTGTGGGAAATTCAGTGAGTCCTGGTAACCTAGGAGACCTCATGGACCCCAACCAATCAACAAAAGACACAATGTGGAGACACCCAATGGCAGAACCCCCATTCCTTACCCACTATACCCATATAAGCACTTGTTTCTTGGCCCCTCAGTGACTACCCACTTAGGACCTCTCTCTGTTCCTGTCCTTTCTCTTATCTATCAATAAATCTCTTGCTTTGCTGCCTAACTCTGGTCTCAATGTTGAACATTGAATTCTTTTCTCCCCCATTCAAGACAAGAACAGAGAGAGCCCCCAGGGGTCCTCAGGCAGCCTGACTGATTCATTATCATTGATGAAATGTGTAAGAAAAAGAAGCAATTCGTGTTACTGCAAGACAGAATGTATGACAGTTCAGGAGGGATGATGTTCTCGACAATTAAGATGGCACAAAGATAGAATGAACACCGCCTTAAGGAATTTGGTTTTAGCCTACCTACCAGCATTTCTCAAACTAGAGTCCATGGGCCCTGGGATAGAAGTGAGAGCATAGTTTTGCAATGCAAAAATTCTCCCAAAAAAGTTTTTTTTTTTTCCATTTAGATGATAATCTAAATAAAACAAAAACAACACAAGTCCTAAAGTGAATACAAATATATTCGGGATCATCTTGATTACCACAATATTTGTTGCCTGTTTTTACATTGTCACTTTGGATGATGTGGGAATTGAGTAATTAATAAAGTCCATTTTGCAAACAAATGACCACATTGACTATAAAAATAGTCAACAGTGGTAGGGCCTCTCTTAGGGAGAGGTCCTTAGTGATTACAGGTCCTCATTTTGAAAATATCCAAATGTGATTTTAAAACAAATAACTGCAGTCCAAACAAAACATGGCACCCAAACAAACACCAGTTTGCAACCCTGGCCTAAAGTGACAGTTTTCAACTTTTAATGTACTCTGTTAAGTATTTACCTGTATGTGGTGACACTGACACATCCTAATGGCAAAATGACAGTTGTCCTACACAAAACTCATTGGATTCGTGTTGAATTATTTTACCAATTTGTGGCACAATCTTTCTTACTCACTGATAATTGAAATAAAGCACATTTTCCTGGAATATAATTTTTGTTTCTTAAGTTAGATGATAAATTGAGACATGAGATCATAAAAACAACCTTGCACAGGGAATCATGTCCCCTTTTTTACATAACAAATGATCAGACAGTTTTATTAGGTAAATGCTTTGTTTATGTCAAGTAAAGGCCAAATATCAACACAGGGCACTATACAAAGAAGTTTTTGCTATCGTTTAAATAGACTGTCTTCCAAATATCAGACAAAATCAAAACAATGATAGAAAACTTAATTTATGGTCAAGTCATTTCAAAATGATCTGCATGAGTCACTTTCAGTATACAGTGATCTCTTTCCACCATTTCCATGTTGCGGCCATGAATATTTGTTCGGCAATTATAAGAAACAAAACAAAATAAGCTCAAATATCATTCACAAGTCTAGGAATAATTGGATTAGGTAAATATTTAATGCATATTTAAATATGCCAAAATGATGACCTTATCTTCAAGTGAACCAGATAGTCTCATAGAGATCAAGGGATGGTTCACTAAAATTGGCATTTAATGATTATTCCACAGGCAGAAATAAGACAAGTAGGTGGTTTAAATGGCCTAAAATAGTAAACAAAAGTGTGATGTTATTTAAGATCATATGAACACATTCTTAAGTAAATAGGCTTGCTCTCCTTAGTAATTTAAAATTTAAGATACAGAAACAGATTAAAGATATAACACAGAAATACAGACTTAGCTTTATCTGTCTACTATTAATCTTTCACATTAAATTAATGTTGTTAATTAGAATTTTACTGGTTTTACAGTGTGGTTTATATTGAATTGTATATTTATTTTGGATTTAGAATTGTATATTATCTATAAGGGCAAGGCATTGTTATATCCAACCTTGTGTGTCTATAGATTTTGTTATTGTTATAATAAATAATTTAAGTCTGCACTAAGGATCTGAATTTTTCTCATGTAAAAGAAAAACTACTACAAGCCCCATGTCGCTGAAAGATTTAAAAGGAAGAGTTAATGATCACATTTTCACTTTTAATTTACCTTCAGACAGTGTATGAACGTTCATATAATAAGGGACATGACTTAAAGCAAGAGTTCCATCAGGAAGCAGTAATCTAGTTGAGGGGTAATAAGGGTTTTAGCAAAAGATGTTAGTTTAGGTTAGAGAGGAACTGTGACAGATCCTGTGGTTCCCTTGAGGCTCACCTCCTCTTATGTACAATGAAGCAGGAGTTATTTTATGACTATATGGCAAGGGTTAAGTATTAGGCTTTGAGGGGAAGGAGATAACTTACAAGATAGATCAAAAAGCCAAGAAAAAGTGAGGGTCTCTGATCGTGACATTATTCCTCAGAGGGGCATGCTGGAACCTAACTTCTGCTAGACATGTATTTTGAGTCTATGTTCTGATACCAAACACTGGCCTCAGTTTCCCTCAGCCAATAAAAGGAAACAGAGTTTGAGGAAAAGGAAAGTGGTTTAATTTGTTGATAAACGGGGAGGGCAGCAGACTCATGTCTGAAAGCTGCAGGGTTATTTATACAAAGGAAAAAGAAGGGGAGCTGGGTGAGGGTCTGCAAAGGGGAGGGGGAAGTGGTCAGAATGGAGACTGGTGGGTGCCAGCTTGCTTTTTTCAACAACTGCTTTTTAACTCACTTTTCCTTGAAATGCAAGAAGACAAACCTGTCAAAGGGGGGTGTGTGTGGAATTCAGACATGGGGGAAGACAAACTTGTTAACTGCATCAGTTCTAGTGGGGAAAATGTCTCCCTCCCCCCTACTTAGCTATGGGACTCTGTCTTTACATGACTGGCTTGAGTAAACGGCCTCAGCAAGGGAGGAAGACATAGGCTATTAGCCCACGATTGAATTTGAAGTGCCAGGAATTTGAGATTTAGGTGACCTGGAATGCTCATTTTTCAGAATCTAAAAGGCTTGGGACCATGAGATGATGCAGTTGACCTTGCTGGAGGGAGGAAACCTCTTGACCCAGGGAAATGGAGCTTGGATGCGATCCTCCCCTTAGGAGAATTCCTAGTTCCAGCTAGCTCATAGTTCAAACAGTAAGGGTGAGCTTCTAGGGTCATTTTTGAATAATTCTGCTCATTACACCACATCTAAAAGTTGTTTTATAGATAGACCGAATCAGATTTGCTGAGTAATTGGATTTGGAGGAGTATATGAGACACAGAAAGAGACAAGAATCATTCTGAGGTTTACACCTTGGCTAACCGAATGTATGATGATTTCATTCACTGAGATAAAGAAATGGGAGAAGAAAATGTTTTACTGGAGGAGGGAGATGATACATTCACATTAAGAATATATTGAGGTATTGGTATCTATGCTGCTTTCGTTTGAAAATAATGGAGGCTAGGAAATATTGATTTGAAAATCAGATGTACTTGAAGTTTGGAAGGTAAATGACAATATCATTCTTTGTTCTATATAGACTGGGAAGACAAAGGAAGGGAATCTTAACATGTAAAAGGAAGTTCACTCTAGCAGATCAATCATTGTGTAGGAAAGAGACTGGGGGTAGAAGAGAAAAAACAGTAGAAACCCAAAATTTATCAACATAATGAAACCTTCAGTTAATGTGAGAATTTTTAGAAAAGTAGTGAAAACACATTTTGCCATTATTTGAGAAATGGTTGAGTTTAGATAGCAGATGAGTTTTTTTCAGTGTTTGCTGATGAAGAAGAGAGAAAGAGGGGAGATGGACTAGGAATCAAAGCAGAACCACAGGAGATGGCAAAATTATTTATTATATCATAAAATCACAGTAGATGAACACCTAATGAGGTTTGAGTTGATATTATATAAGATGTATGCAATAACTTTGGGTCATATTTGCCACTCATGTTTATTTCTAATGATAATTATTTATAGGGTGCTGATCAAAAGAGATTGTTACTCTAAGTGTAAAGCAGACCTTCAAAATAGTTTCTTCTATTGCTTCACTTTCAGCCTCTCTAATCAGCCCTTCTGATGGAAGGCTATTTGATAGGCCAAAAGCTGTCTCTGCCCCATTCATCCTTTGAGGGCGGCTGAGCAGGGTTTGCTTGGACAGAGGCTGGCTGGGCTGCGTTAGATAGAGCGTGCTATTGTTTTAAGTTAAATGGTGGGAAGAGAAATGTGCTCAAACATAAAAAAGGACCCAGAAGATACGACACATTGGCTCACACAAAACCCATCCAGCCCTCTTCCTGTGCTTCAGGAAATGGAGGAGTGGAATTTGTCCTTTGTCCTTGAGGGTGTTGCTCTGGCTGAGTTGTTTGTGGTTGTGTAGTATCCAAAGCTAGTCTTCTGGCTCTATCCTAGTTTTTGTTTGTTTTTTTTTTCAGTTAACCAGTTTTCCTTAATAAATACTATTCTTAGAAATAGCTAGAATGGATCAGTTGTCTACAACCAAGGGTTCTGAACAGTTTAGAAACTACTGACCTTTGGGAAACTCTATAGGCAGCTACTGGTACTAATGTGCATATAAAGTGTTTATGTAAGATGATGAATAATACATGCCATCTTATTAAAAGCTGACTGCATGCCAATTACTTACTTTACTCTCCTTTGCAATATCTCAAAGATATTGCCCCAGACTCAGCATGTCCAGGTAAGAAACGCCTGGTTTTTGCCATCCAACTTTGTTTTTACAACTTCTGGTTATGCAAACCAGAAAAGTATAAACTTTGTAAAAATTCCTTCAGCACTAACACTCGTAACAAGTTCTGTTTTGCCTTCTGAATGTCTCGATTTCATCTGCTTTTCTATTATTTCCACCATAGCATTACATGATCTCTCCCCTGCATTACTAAATTAGTCTCTTTAAAAAAAAAGATTTATTTATTTATGCAAACAAGAGCTGGGGTGTAGGCCAGAGGTGCGGGGGGGGGGATGGTGGGGAAGGGGTGAGAGGATTCACCAGAGACAGGGTGGGGAGCAGAACAGGCGGATTGACTGAAATACACTGCTGAGGGGGGCAGCGGGCGAGACAGGAGAGGTCTGCTGCTCCATGTTGGTTGGATCCCTGGCCGGGGCTCGAACTTGAGCTTCAGTGGCTGCCAATAACTTCATAGTGCTGAGACTAAACTCCTTGGACCACCAAGGAGGCCCTAAATTAGTCTCTTAAGATATCAA
Source organism: Scalopus aquaticus (assembly GCA_004024925.1). Classification (NCBI taxonomy): domain Eukaryota; kingdom Metazoa; phylum Chordata; class Mammalia; order Eulipotyphla; family Talpidae; genus Scalopus; species Scalopus aquaticus. The sequence continues at coordinate 75,228 of PVIJ01003169.1, forward strand.
ACCACTTCTTTTCTAGATCCTCTCTCATCTAGAAAATTTTGCCAGAATTTCCACCATGAAATATTGTGGGTTAAGGGAACTCACTGACTCATCCAAAAAAAAGTTCCTGTATAGACTGACACTTGCCCACCTTTGCAAACACACCTGTCACCCTGTCACTTGTTACCTGCCCAACTTACTGCCACATTCTTCAGTCATTCCACATGCCACCCCCTCTTCTGGAAAGCCTCTCATTCCCCTCTGACACTGGGGAGCTCTTATACTACTTCAGATCTCAGCTAAATCACAACTTTCTACTTAACAAAGAACAGGAAGTTATCCTTTATAGACTTTCTTGGTGGCAATTTTTAATTTGTTGTTATTTGTTAATTTTTTATCTAAACCCAGTAGACTATGAGTTCTATGTGAAAAAGAACAATGTTTGAGTTGTTTCCCTATGTATAAGTATTGTTTTAATTTATATAGCTTTGGCTTCTGAGGTTAAACAAGCACTGTGCCTTTTAAGTAGTGAACATAAGAATGAACAAACTGGGTAATTGCATATGTAATTGATAATTTTCATATCAAAACAAAAGTAGACAGTATTTTCAAATTTGTGACAAGGTCTCACAAGAAATAAGTGGCAGAGGTAGGACATTTTAGTCCAGGTCTGAAAGCCTGAATTCCTTCCATTTCGCCAAACTGACTTCCTCTCTCAATGGAGACTACGTATGTGACAACATTATGTAAAACATACTACCGGGTGTTGTATAATTTTATCATAATCATTTAGGTTGGAAGAATACACAAAGGGCAGTGCTGTTGCACATCATCAATGCAAAACACCAAACAATTAAAGGAATAAATAGTGAACCCCTATTTCCAAAACACCCCACCATCAGTGTGAATGCATTTTGGTTTGGTTGGCAGTCTTAGGAATTTAGTGTATTGTTTGGTGTCTTATGAAAGCAACTATTCAAAAGCACAACGCATCTTGATTATTCCTGTCCCTTGAATAATTCTATAATAAATAAAATGTTTTATCTGAGCCAGATAAATGTAAGACTATATTCAGTACTTCCAAGTCTTAGAAACCTCTGAGTCATCAAGGACGGACTTAATATTAGAAACAAAGAAACAAAGGGGTAGGAAGATGAGGACAGATGAAACCAACTCATTTTCTTATCTCGGAGGAATGCACCCTCCCTGAATTCAGGACCAGCTCCAGCCAATTATTCTGATTTGTAGCTGAGAGTTAGTAGCCTCCAGAAAAACACATGGTCTACTCCTACTTAACAGAAAAGCAGGAGGGAAAGTGCACATCTCCTTGGGGTCTCAAGAGAACCCCAGTCCTGAGGACAATAATAAAAGCAGGCTGGGATTGGGGGAACATTTCAAGAGCAGGCAGAGCAGGAATTCAGGGAACTATAAATGCCAAGGATTATTGATGACCAGCTGTATCAGTCCCTCATCTCAAACAAGGACAGGAAGCAAAGAAAATTAGGACAGTTTTTCCAAGATACTTGACATGACCAAAATAACTTGTAAGTGGTGACAAATAGTTATCTTGTTATTGAGGATTGAAGGAAAGGATAATGTAAGAAGTAGAAAGACATCAATTAAGAATCAACCAATATGTTTGCCACCCAGAAAAATGTCTGTTGATTTTTTGATCAGATATATTTACCCCGAGAATTTTATATGAATATTTTCACACATCTGTTATAGTCTAAATATAATATTTTACATTCGTTTAAATAAGATATCATAGAATTATCATCTTACTGTCTCATTAAAAATTCCTCATAAATGTAATTTTAATAGCCAACATAGTATTTCATTATAAAGAATACATATGGTAATTAATCCTAGCCCATTTTAATTGTAGATATTTTCCTTTCATTAAATAGCAGCATAACAATATTTTTTGTAGCTAAATCTTTGCCCATATATGTCGTTATTTCCTTAGACCTGATTCCGGAAGGGAGATTTTTGCAGCAAAGAATTTGAAGAGTGAGGTTTTCAGTACATATTTCAAAATAACCTCACACTACCATAATGAGTTCATTTCACCATATATTCATCAACTTTAAGTATTAATATTTTATAAATTAAAAGATAAAATCTTTAATACTGCAATTAATAAGAATAGCCTTAATTTATACTTCTTTAACTGGAGATGGGAGTTAGACCATATTATTTGTTGTTTATATTTATTCTTTTGTAAGATATCTTGATATATAGCCAGTGTCCATTTTTAGATTGCAGTATCCATTTTCTTAAATATTTTGATCCTTATAAGAATGTATATAGTTTCATGAGACTTAAGGTCGATGAGAAGCTGTTTTCTGAATTTTGCAATTCACTTGGCCCTAATTCATGTAAGTTACCATTGACATTTTAGAAGATGATCAAAGAGATTGTGAAGATTGAGAAAACTAACAAACAAGCATAAAACTTTTATTATAACCAGGGGTCCAATAGAGTGGACATTTTTAAGAGGAGAGTTCCAAAGACTTTAGTGGCCTCAAGAGAATAACAGTATTTGCCTTCACGCTAAGAATTCTATTTGACTTCCTATCTAGTGACTAATTATGTTTGCTAAAAATGCAAACTGATCACTAGGTAATGAAGCTGAAAAGTCTTAGAAAATGCCTTCCATATTGCCTTATATTGCTAAGATGATAGTTTCCTAGATAAGATAAAATAAATTATTCAGGAGTTGAGCAATAAAAAATATCACAAATGTGCAGAAAGAAATAAAGATCAAATATTAGAATGACATGGAAGGTGGTAAATGAATTGTCCTTTTTTTTTCCTGTTCCTATGATTTTTTGGCATTTTTTTTTCAGTAAGTAGGTACAACTTACAGTAAGAAAAATAATAAGACTATTTAAACATAGCCTGAACTACTGGCATGTTTAACAATTTCAACAAAATTAAAGTAAGGGAAATAGTACCAAGGTGTTGTAATAAATAAACCAGACAGTTCATGGGATGAAAATTTGGAAGTAGTGTGCCTTCTAATAGGAAAGAAGGGAGACATGCATTAAGTGATTAAATAAAGCCTTTTGTAGTCACCAGAAGTAGAGCTAAATATTTTAGATTTGAGGCAAAACAGACCTAAACTCAGACAGCTACTTTTTTAACTGCGTGGTCTTACAAAAGTCCTTTTCTTTTTTTTAAATATATATTTTTATTGTTATTTATGTCTTTTACATTTTGTATTCCCCTTGAGTAGCCCACCACCAATTCACCCGTGATCCATCTTTTCATCAGGAGGGTACGGCTGACAATTCACAAGGAAAGACTATGGGGCAATCAGTCACCATCCTCACAGTGTCAGGCCTGTTGCTAAGCTCTCAGGGACTCAGTGAGGTGTCCAAATGTCACCAAACATGGAGTGGAAGGAGGTGAGGACATGAACTTCCAATGATACGATTTGGCTGGAAGGCAGGATGTACAAAGAGGGTTGTGGAAGGGAATCTGAAGAGATTGGCAAGATCCAAAGTAGGAATAGCCAGTATTTCATGCCAAGGAGAGCTGTGATACAATCAAATTTGTGTCTTTTTATGAAGATGGAATGAAGAGAGATCATGACAGTTTTCCGTGGGCAGTGGCTAGGATGCATATGGAGTGATCACGGCAAGAAAGCCTGATGTCTTAAATGCAAGAATAAGTAGAGGAACCAGAAGGAAGGAAGATGGGTAATGAGCTGTTTAGGAAATCAAAGTTGTAGTAGACCTGAGTTGTGTGGGATGAGGGAGAGTGGAGCATTGCAATGACTCATCAAAATTGAAACACCCACACTTGATTCTTTTCTCTTTCCAAGTCTCAGTTAAAATGTCATTTCTTCAGAGAGTATACTGTCCATGACCATCTTATTTAAAAGAAAAAGTTTCTATCTGTGATTTCATAACAGTAATCTCAATTGGGAATTACCTATTTGCTTACTAACTTTTCTCTGTCTTTCTTACTAGGTCATAAGCTCAATAAGGAGAAAGATCTTGTTTATCTTATACATCAGGCACATAATAGGTGCACAATAAATGTTTTTTAGATTCATGTCTCTAACCTGAGAGATGGGAGTGCCAATGATAGAAAATACAGTAGACAGATTGTTGTTGGGATAAAGGACTAAGATGCAAAATTCTGCTTGAAAAGTTAACTTTTAAGCATCATTCTTATGTTGGGGAGAATTTACAAATGGGGATATCAAGTGGTCCACTGATTAAATAAATGTGCATGAAACTCAAGGCACAGTCTAGCCTGGAAATGGAGGTTTAGGAGCTAACTCTATTTAGCAGCTGCATTTGAAACCACTCATATGAGAAGGTGCCTGCACACAGTTACTTATCCATGGGGGCAAGTGGGAGCTGAAATCCTGCCTGGGTCTGTCTTGCCAGTGTTTATGTCCTGGAGTAGAATAACTTTCATTAACAAAAGGTACATTTTGCTGACAAATCCTATGCCCAAGAAACTCTGACAACCACCACAGCAGGGGGAGCACCTTTTTCTACAAACACCATGTAGGCAAACAACATGTCTTATTATTATTAAGAATGAAGAACACCCAAGGGAGAGGGTAGAATGGCAACAAAGGGTCCATCCACTTGACCACATTTCGATGCATGAATGCCTTTAGCTCAGAATATGAGCAAGGCTGGATGTGGGTTCTTGGGTGTGATCTTGTTCAAATCTCAGCTCCTTTGCTTATAAACTGGCACCCTGGTAAAACGACTTCATTTACCTAGGTCTCAGCTTCCTCATTTTTTAAATTGGGAGGGACTCTAGATGTCAATAATACATGTTGACATAGTGAGAAAGACAGACACAAGATAGTAAAAAATAGGTAAAGTAATTCCCAACGGAGATTGCCTGACATATTTCTTTATAAGAAATTATACTTTATAAAGATGATCATCAAGGAAGAAGGCAATCACCTCAATATAAGATCAGAATTCCCTGCACAGTTTCCAGGTCTGAGTCAGGCTTCAGAACCAGACCCACTGAGCCATTGTCTGAAAGAGAAAGTTGACCTCACGAAGAAGGACCCACACAAGTAAACATAATAATGATCCCCTAAGCTGACATATTTATTTACTTGAGTAGCTGTATACTGAAGAATGGTGATTATCTCAACATAGAGAGAGCTCTTGGACATGGGGTCTGAGTTGACATTTCCATCAAGACACTCAAATTGGCTTCATGTTTCCCCCTTTAGAATGAAGAGAGAGAAGGGAATACATGTAGCCCTAACCCAGGTTCAGGTCACAGAGGAGTCACTGTATCCCACAGACCCACCCAGTATTCATTTTAAATGTCCTAATCTATAATTATTTCAAACACACTAGCAGTTGGCACAACTGACACAGACAGTGCTTGGCCTACAGGGCAAGTTCTACTGTAGTGGGAACAGCCAAGTGGAAACTTCTGAAATTGCTTCACACTCTAAGCTAAATTAGGGAATAAAAAATGTCACATTTCAAGAAGAATGACAAAAATTAGTGCCTACCTAAAGGATAGAGGGAAGGTGATTTCTATCACAACAGGATTTAATCCATAAGTCTGGCCCCTATCAAGAAACAGATGGATCCTGGAGGAGGACAGTATGCTCTGCAAACCCAAAGAGTAAGAACCCCAATTGTAGTTGCTAGGTTAGATGTGTTATCCGTGCTAGAATAGATTAACACAATCTCAGATACATGCTATGCAGCTATTGATCTGGCAAATGAATTCTTTTCCATTCCTATCAGAAAAGAGGATCAGAAAGTTGCACTCACTTGAACAGACAGCAATATGTGTTTGTAGTTTTGTCCTAGGGCTTTGTGGAAGAGACAGACCACAGGGCATCAAATTAACAAAAGCCCAGAAATGCCCATCATGACCTGAGCTCTGTTAGACTCACCAAATCACAAAATTACATGGGCTCTACAGAAACCCATCTTAAATTAGAAGTGGTGCAGCTAGGATCGCGCATAAACAATTCCGGAGTACACAAACAAGCTACAAAGGAGATAGGACAGACCATGGCAGCCATAGCTGTTTTTGTATCAGTCTTTCTCCCTTATCTACATATTCACACTTACAGCCCATGGACATCATATGACCCACTAATTAATGAGGTGAAACCCCTTCCCGCCCCCCATGCTTGGTCATGGTTAGGTTAATTCACCAAGGGAGTGAAAACTAAAACTAAACAGGGACATTGCAACCCGACTCCGAGGTACCCTTGACACGCAGTAATGAATAGAAATTCTCTTAATGGATGGATCTTTGGGCAGTTTACCAGGTTTTTGTTGAAAGAAAAGTGGTAAAAGGTAGATATAAATGGACTCAGGGACAACAGTCAGTGGCTTCACTGGTTTGTCTAGGGCCTGAAAGGAGAAAGATAAGAATCTCAGGAATAAGGAGTTCAAGTTCCAGAGTAAGAGTATTTGGGTAATGACCCCAAAGTAGTTAAAATCTACAGAGATTCTAATGCAGCTCACTCTCCCTCTGTGGACCCTCTTCCTGTCCTTCCCTTCTCCATGTGTTGAACCCAACACATCTAATAAGTTTCCAACTCAGACTCTGCTCCCTGAGGAAACCAAACTACAAACTTATCTAAAATACTGAAATCATAATTTTGTTCTCTGTTGTATCCGCAGTGCCTACTTCTGCCTGACATGTGTTAGGTTCTTAATAAATACTTATTGAATAAATGATTAAACCCTAAAGAGGCTCATTGACAAGGCCACAACAGAACAATTTCTGAGCTCTATACCCTGATATAAATGCTTGCCTTCCTGACTCTAACATGGATTTCGGTAGTCTGGGGTGGATGCAAAATGGTAAAAAGGTAAGAGGATCATCCTTGCTATGTTTTGTCAGGCCCAAATAATTACAACTAAACACACTGTAACTCCAGTAAACAAACAGACCAAAACACACATCTCTGCATTTTGGACAGCCAGAGTATATATTAATAATTTGTAAAGCCATCAATAACACAGAAATATCATTATCAAAGAGAACTTATTGAACATGCATTTTCAGCATATTGTGTTACAGAAAAAATAGCATTACATAAAGAATAAGATTACTTTTAGCAAAAAGAAATATTATGTCATTCAATATTTCTGGTTAAAGTTTGCAGGGATGCTTAAATGCAACACATCAGTAAAGCTGAAAACGTGGTTTGTATTGTAAAAACAATTTTTTTTCAAATACTGAAAATAATAGAAACATAAATTTTCTTAAGATATATGGTGTAGAATGAGAAAGGCCATATGGCTAGAAGGAAACTGGAAGGGAGCTGAAAAATGTTCTTGGTGAGATTAGGTGGCATGCAGAATAGTGTCCTTTATAAAATGTGAGGGATTAATTACCTGTTTTCAGAATTTCTTCCTAATATTCTCTTGTATTTCATTTGCCCAAAAAGAGAAAGAACTGCAAGTTCTATTTGTACCATTTGTGGAATAATGAAAATGATTTTCATTTTCATCCAAATAATTTCCTAGGTATTGTAGACTGGCAAAACAGCTGGATGCAACATGAAGGTTGGGTTTTCACACAACTTAATAGAATTGTGTTGACTCAGCCTGAGAGGGGAAAGTACTGGAAATGTCCAAGTGCCTAAGTGCTGTCATGGTAGCAGCAACAGAGGCAGCAGTAGCAGTCTGACTTGGCATCTTAATGTATTGTTTAGTTGTTTGAGAACCTAGAGCTGACAACACTTTAACAGTTACTTGTAGATGACAGTAGGTAGTAATTCATATGTCCAGTCTTGTTTGGTCTGAATCATTGCTGGAATTTTAATATAATCGTTGTACTGATTCATCATTGCTTTTGTTCATGTAAACAGTAAGGTATTTGATCATGTTTAGCACATTATAAAACTAACACACTATAAAGAAAAATGCTAAAGGTAGAAAGCTGCAGTCTTACCCTTCCCATTTCAATCCAGATGCCATCATTATGACAAGTAATGGGGGAGGGCGGGTGGAGGTGTAAATATTGTATATGCATTCTTATATAAAAGGGATCATAAAACCATTTGAATGGGCACACCTTTTCAATCTTTAGCTAAATCGTCTGTATTGGAGGTTTATTTTATTTTGCAAATTTTCCTTCCTCATCTGCTTTTAGTTCTTCTGCTGTTACTTTTGTAACTTCATAAAATATCTATATATCCCCATCTATTGGTTTAACAATGTTGCACTATATCTGCTGAGTCTTTAGTATAAAAGCTGAAAATATTAGCATATTCACCTCTTTGCTTATTAGTCTCACCCCCCACCATCTCACATCTTGGGTTGTGTTGATTATATTATTATTTTTACTTAGTTAAGTACAGTAACATTTACACACTTACATTTTGGTCTGCAACCATAATGCTCATAGTTTCTTTGTCTCTTATTTCTTGCTATGGCTTCTAATGCCTGAGCTCTTCCTTTGTTTCCCCTTCCTGGCTTGATTTCTTCAAAAATTATAGCTGAAATGTTTGAAAATATATTGCCTTTATTATTCACAGTTTGACTTGATACAAATTCTTGGGTTAACCTTTAGTCTCTCTTCTTAGACTACTAAAGATATTAATTACTCCAGTGTGTCCAAACTTTGAGACCAATCTGATTTTTCTTTCCTGAATGTTATATCCTTTATTTTTTAAATCACAATATCAATAAAATGCTTTTTAATTTTTTGGGGGATTTGTTGCTTCAATAAACCAGAACTTGGTGTTATCTGTATTTTATATCTTATTTTTGTTGTTATTTTTATAACAATATATCATGAGGGAACAATACACCCTTCTGGAGACCAGAAGACCTGGTTTCTAGAACTTAATATAAATATATGACTTTGGATAAGTCACTGTGCTCTCTGGAACTTAATTTCCATATAATAATAGAGGAGAAAAAAATTACATAATTTATGAGTGTCCTAGCTACAAAATCCAAGATACCCATTCAGATGCATGGCTTTGATGAAGGCTAAGAATAAAAAAAATTAGAATAGAGATGTCACAAGATGAGAAACTGGAGGTGGAGGTAAAAATGATGAACATAGTTGTTAAACCAGCTATAGAAATGAAAAATACTTAGGTGCCAACTACTGAATCAAGTATGAGGGGGCCACTGAAAGTATCAGGAGGCGCAGACCAGAGGTGAGGATTTGGGGAAGGAGGGCCATTGTAGAGAATCAATAGTCCTTATAAATCAACCTAGTCACACCCTAGAAGTAATTAACTTGACAATGGATAGCAATTCCACAAAGTAAATGAACCCCTCCCCCAAGGAAGAACACTATGTCAGTACAATTTCTGCACTGTTTAAACACCGCTGTAAGTTAACAGTGTAATCCCCACCAAAAGGGAGGCTCCAGATGCCCTGCCCCACCTAAGGAAGGGTGGAGCTGGGCAGCAAGGGGAAGCTACAAATGATTGGGAGAAGATGACTAGACAGAAGACCTGGAGGAGACACACACACAGAGGAGATTTAATAGGGTGGTCCCCGGGAAAAAGGGAGGTTCCAGGTTCCCTGCCTCACCAAGGGAGGGTGTAGCTGAGCAGGGAGGAGAAGTTGGAGAAGAGACTGGGGAAGAAAGAAAAACTGATGATGAGCCAGAGGAGACCTGAAGGATGCTCATGGAGAGACATGAAAAAAAGGTGATTGCTTTTTGGTCACGGACTGGTTGAAACAGATGTGGGTAAGAGACCCAAGGGGAGGTTAACAATGGCAGCATTTATCTTGATTTTGCTTCCAGACTTGTCTGGCTGTTTCTGACCCTTTCCTATGGGTCCCCACGAGAAGGTGTCTGAGACTTGTGGCAGACTTTCAGGTCCCAGAGTCACTGCTTTGGGCCACGGCTGTTTGGCTGGGCATCTACCCACAAGGGGATGGGTAACTTTGGGTGCTTGATTTGAAAACTATATTCTTTGTCTTTCTTTGTTGCACACTAATTGTACTAAAGTTCCCTTCCATTGAAGGTCTTATATTATATGTTTTGTTTTGATGCAGTGGAGGGCAGAGCCTATTTAGAGCAGGCAGGTTTGGGGATGCCCCACCCCCTGTCCTTGTAACAGAGAGACATGTAAAGAAGAAGCTGCACTTGCTTCTCAGCCTTGGACTTGTAACAGAGACTTGGGGGACATGGAAGGAAATACTTGAAAATGACGTTGGGGAGAGACCCATGGGGAGGTTAACAGTGACGGCCTTTGTCACTGATTTTGATTTTGATTTTGCTCTTTTCCTTCCAGACCTGCCTGGCACTTTCTGCTCCTTTCCTATGGGTCCCCACCAGAAAGTGCCTTAGGTTTGTGGCAGGCTTTTCAGGCCTCAGCAGCCTGCTTTGTGCCAACCTTGTTTGGCTGGGCATTGGGCATTGCCCATAATGGGATGGGTAACTTTGGGTCCTTCATTTGGAAATTATATTCTTTCTCTCTATTGCACACAGTTCTATTAAAGATCTTTTATGTTGCAGGTCTTTACACACTAAATGTATGTTTTGTCTTTATGTAGTAGATGGCAAAACCCATTTACAACATGCAGGTTTGGGAGTCCTGGGGTGCCCTTCAGTCTGCCTGCTAATACCAACATTGCTCGCCTGCATCTATGCAGGTGTCTCTTTTAACAAACCTGTCCCTTTCAGAGGCAGCTCTCCTGCCTTCCTGTGACTATGCAGGTGTTTCTTTTCACAAACCTTTTCCCTTTGCAAAACAGCAGCAGCAGCTCTTCCTGCCCGCTGGTATATGTGCGAAAGTCGTCTTCTCCTTTCCTTTTCTTAATATAATAGACCTGTCTTTTTGGATATAGCCGAAACTCTTTGCCTTATAGGGAACTCACATGGGCAGCTGAAAGAGGAACTCTGGTGAAACTTTTCTCAGAGGTTACCCAAGGACCCTACTCACTGAACCCAGCACCTCTCCAAAAACATCATCAGCTCTTTGCACAAAAACTAAACTACTGCAATCCTGGATAATCTGAGACTATTCTAAGAAACAAGTTTATAATAGAGAAAACAGATGTGGATATCTGTTTAGCTCATCTTCTTTGATATGTGTTCAATGGGTTACATTAAACATAAATAAATGTTCATATGTTGTAAATGTATGGAAGTACATCTAGGAGAAAAATAATTGTCAAAGTCTTAGTTTCTATTCTCAGGCTCCAGATCTGCCCTTACTTGTAAGCATCGTAGTGAACTGGAAAAGTGCTGTGTTATGAGACAATATCTGGGCTCTGGTCTTACCAGTGGTATGAAATTCTGGCAAATAATTACATATAAACCCAGGTTTTAGGGACCTCCATGGTGGCGTAAGGGTTAAGTCTCACCACTATCACTGGCAGGGCCTGAGTTCAGTCCAGGCCAGGGAGGTAACCCACACATGGCACAGCAGACCTCTCCTGTCTCGCTAGCTCCTCCGTCAGCAGTGTATCTCTGTCAATCTGCCTGTTCTGCTCTTGATACTGTCTAGTGAATCCGCTCACCTCCCACACCTCTGACCTACAGCCCACTTCTTACATGCGAAAATAAATGAGTAAATATTTTTAAAAAATAAGCCCAGGTTTGAATCCTACATTTGCTATTTTCTAGCTGTGTAATAATGGGCAAATTACAAAGCCTCTCATTCCTCTACATACATTTCCTTGCATGTAAAATGACAGTAATTATTCCAACTTTCTAGTGATGATGTGGGTATTAAATGAAGCATATTTATTTAAATGGATGTTTAGTTTTTACCTTCCAGCCACTCTCTCTCTCTCTCTGAGCTCTCTTCCCAACATTCTTCGAGTCTAATTAAAATGGAGATAATATAGTATATTATTCATTTTTTCTCTATTTCTCTGTTATATTTTTGTAAGGTAGTTGCCATTATAGCTTGGGTGTAATATTTTTCTATTACTTGGAAATCTCATTTTTAATGAAATATTTGCTGAAGATCATTTATGGTTCCTAATTAGGCATGACGGATGGGTATCCCTGAGACCACCATTTAGTAATTGCAAAATAGATACCATAAAAATACATAAAGAGGAAGGTAAGCGCCGGATAGCAGCCAGGTTCTCCTTGTTCCTTTCTCTAGTAGTTTCATTAGATTTGGGGAATTCTCTGAGGTCAAAAAGAAATTATATGTGTGAACAAGAAATCTGACATTTTATTTCTAAATAATCCATCTGCAGAATGTGAATCTGACATGGAATCATGCTCAATTAAAGAAAAGAACAAGTTAAATATAGTATTTTGCAAATAACAAACAGGTGTTGGTGAATGTACTGTATTCTGGTTCCATAAAAAATGCAAAAGAGAAATAAAATATATGCTTAACTGCTTTAACTCTTTTAATTTTGTTTCCTGGAGCCATACATCATCTGGCTAGGTGATTGATGATATCATTTAAATTCAGTTCTAAAAAAAAATAATCCATTAAGTTGCAAATAAAATTGTCATATTTTCCACTTACAAAAAGAAAAGGTAGGGGATGAATAAATTAGTAGGTTAACAGCCCCCCCTCAGGGATTCTTGCATTAAGCCTTTTAAAGTAATGAGCAGTATGTGAGAATCAACTTGGGAATCACACTATTTACTATCAGTGTGACCTAGGGCAAATTGCTCAACCTCCTGGAGCCTCATTCTCTTCATCTCTAAAGTGGGGTTTAAAAAAACTCAATTTTTTTAAAAACCAGATTAAGATCTCAACCTTTAAATATCACTGTAAAACAAAAGGGCATCATTAGTAATAGTTAACAGTGCAAATAAAATCCTGCCATCCTTTTTTTTTGCTTTTTATTTTATGAAAACCTTAAATAGATAATATTTTTCTATCTCTTTCACTCTCAATTTGTAGGAGAAAGTATGAATTTTGAGAAACTATCAGATTCCTCTAGATTTTACCTCCAAATTTAAAGCATTAATAAGTAACAATCAAATCAACATGTCTGTGTTAAGCCTCTCATGGATGCAGTACATTGCATTAGGTATTGCAAGGAGAGAAGCAAAGCAGAAGTATGCTAATTTATGAGACTACTCTATGAAACAGAATCACATTAACCAAGCCTGTCATTAAAAAAAAAAGATTTATTTTTGCGCAGAAGAACTGGGGTGTACACCAGCAGTGCAGGGGCTGAGAGGATAAACCAGAGACAGAGTGGGAAGCAGAACAGGCGGACTGACTGAAATACACTGCTGAGGGGAGCAGCAGGAAAGACAGGAGAGGTCTGCTGAGCCATGTGTGGGCCAGCCCTGGCAGTTACAGTGCAGAGACGTAAGCCCTAGGCCACCAGGGAGGCCCTATATTATTGTCTTCATAATTTATTACACATTGCAATACCCCAACAATCTACAAGACCTAAATTAAGGTTTAAAGAAAAATCAGAGTTCAAACCACTGCATTCTTTTTTACAAATGAATGAACTAAGATTCAGAGAAGTGAAGTGATTTACTCAAGGCCGTACAACTTTTATTCGCCAAAACTACATCTGTTTCCTGAATCCTAATCCAAATTTATATTTTGCCCATCACTTCAGCCATCTTACACTTCGTTCTATAGAAAATAATGAGAAATAATGAGAAATAAAATGTGTGCCTGAATAGAAAGACTTTTGTCACTTTGATCCTAAAAGCTGGGGGGAAATTATAGACTTTTGAGACATTAAGGCCAGAAGATACTTTCTGACTCTCCCTGAGTTTATAGCAGGAAATCAGAACCCCCCGCCAACAATCAGTACCTTGTGGTCGCCCTATTTCCTGAAGTATTTCCATAGTGTTTTCCCCATCTTTCAGGATCTCTAAGGGAACTACAAAATTTCTACTCAGTGTGTCTCCATAAATCTATAATTTTTCCTGATAATAAGGTTTTAAAACTCAAAGCGGTAGTAAGATACAGAGTAATGAAAAAGGAAATAAGCTATCTTATGGAAGTATCACAAGAGCTAAGCTACAAATTAAAATATGGGTTAGTTAACAGTTTCCTTGATACTAGCTTGCCAGCCACTGACAAAGGCCCCCTGGAAGAGGACATCCTTGACCAGTAAGTCCCCTCAGGAAAGTCACAGTACCTGTAGTGTCGCGGTCTACATCACCATCACTGGTGCAAGACATTCAAAATCAAATTTTCAATCTCTGTTTGAAGAAGGCACAACTGCCATTCAATCCACAGGAACACTTCTCTCAGCATCAAAAGATGCTATTAACACTGAGCTGGCATCATTTTTCATCTTAAAGAGGATATTAAATAAGCACAGTAAATTCATACAGGTGAGCCTAAATGTATTAGCCATAAAACAGCACATTGTTAGGGTTGAATTCTTTTATTAATGCTTATTCTGGAGTCAATTGGCCAATAACTTTGTCAGATTGTTCACATCTTTATTGAGGAAAGCCATGAAATAGAGGTCTATGGCCGCCACTATGATAAAATCTGCTCCAATTTTCTTCTTCTTCTATTATCAGTGGGTACATTGGAATTTGAACAGAGACCCTTGAGTTTTGTCCTTAGATGTTCTTTCAGAAAACCAAGGGCTACTTATCCCTGGTATCCAGTTATTACCCTTTGCTCACCTCTACAACAGAGGGACTTTTGAACACAGGCATTTTGCTCACGAAGATTAGAACTTTTTTAATAAAACAAAGGGGGGGAGGGCAAAAACAGGTGAGCAATCTCCAAATCAGAGACCCCATAGGGGAAATTCAGATTAGAGGGGTGATTTGACTTGATAGTCTCTACTTTCTCTTCAAAGTTTTGAATACTTTGGTTCAGGGCTGCAAAATTAGTCTCTGCTAGGTTCTGCAGATGGGTGGCACCTGAGTAATAATCTATAGAGGTTTCTGCAGGTAACTAGACTAATGGGTCTCACTACTAAACATTTCTACAATTCTTCCTCACTCCACCCTAGCCTAACTGGCAATACTATAACTGTGTGAGAGTTACCTGCCTGGAAAAGGTCCCACAAGGTAGCAGAGGACTTCCCAGGCAAGGTCAGTTGGAACCCCCCAAACTATCTACAAAGCTAGAGAGTCCAGAAGTGCTGCTGTGGAGCCTGCTACAGTGTTTAATTTACCCAGTTCAGTGCAGAGTAAGGGCCTTGAATTCAGTGCTGGGTTTGAATCTTGGTATAACTTTGACCCAATTGACTAATTCCTGAGCATCGGTGTTCTCATATGTAAAACTGAGTGCACATAGTCACCCAGTAGAGTTGATGAAAGGTTAAAAAGGGAAATAATTGGGTTTTCGGGAAAGTCATGACACACTTTTGTTTAAAAAACATAGAAAAAAATCATGATTTTTCCGACAGTGCAATATATATGGTTTGCACTGAGAAGCTCAGCTTCAGCCCTGGGGGTTAGCCAAAATCTGGTACTCGGCTTCAACTTCAGCTTTGATTTTTGAAAGAGATAGTAGACAATCTAACTACTTAATCTTTATCTTTAGCATCTCCCACCTTGGGAGTAATCAATGATTGTGTGCTCTTGTCAATTACATAAGATCAATATGATACACAGATTGGTAATAAGAGCAAAGGGTTCTAATTGGCTCATCAGTAATACATGCCTATTCACCTTCTAATAAAGGTAGTCTATTCTTAACCCTTAAAAATAAATAACCCAGTTATTTATTTTTTAACCTATTCTATGTTACTACAACATTTGTGATATCATATGTTATCTAAATATTGTGTTTCCCAGGGCAGGAATTTCATTTGTTTTGCTCTCTGCAGTATCCCAAATACCTACAAGACTACCTACCACTTGTCATAAGCACTCAAATTATTGTTGAGTAAGTGAATGATATGCAGCAGATCCTAATCTCTATCTTCATACTCAAGTCTATAAGAATAATGATTTTCTTTAATTTTCTGTAACTAAAACAAGCTGTTTTACCAGCTCAATTGTATGGGGGTCAGCTCTGGTTTCTGGGGTTGTCCATCTCATTCATCACACCTAAGGTCTGGGGCTTTGCACATTTGGAGCATGGACATCTTACTGCTGAAACCTACAGAATATGGTTGCCTTTGAGTTACTCCTTCTTCCTCCTGACCTTCTTTGTGTAGAGAGGTTTTCTCTCTATTACTTATGGACCCCTCCTGACACCCAAGAATCATTCCACAGCTTCCATGCCAGGTAGCATTCAGGAATTCTGAGTATCTAAGGTCCATTCTGCCCAGTCACCACTCAGTCATTTCTCTTCTGGAGCCTTCCATTAGCTGAGGGCTCTTAGGAGAAGCCATATGTCTCAGAACCTACAAAGCCATCTGGGGTTTCCAGAAGCCCGCCCACCTCAGCCTGGGACAGGACTCAGAGAACTCTGGAATTCTTTCTTTCTTAAGGACTCATGAGTGTTTCTTGTTTACCTCCTCTCCTATGTGACAGATTTCTTTTCCAGTCTTCATTTGGCAGTCTAAGAATCTTTTCAGAGTCTGTGCTTTTGAAAATCAAAAGCCAAGAAAACAATCCCCTTTCCTGTGCCTCATATAGCTGTTTTCTTTTTCTGATCCAGTGAACCATAGACTAGCTTAGTTGGTTAAAATGTGGAAGGAAGGTCAAGGTAAAAGTAACTATAAGGGTAATTATGAGGAGGAAAATAGTTAATAGTATTTCCTAGGTATCTCTCTCCCTCCTTCTCTCTCTCTCTCTCTCTCTCCCCCCCAACCCCCTTCGCGAGTGCACACACACACACACACACACACACACACACACACACACACAAACCCAAGTAAATGAAAAAAATACCAGTCCAGCTGTTTCAGCTTCTCAATGAAAATGTCCAACCCTCTCTTATTTGGGAAATGGCAGATCAATTTATATAAGAGCTCTCAAACCCTCCTCCTAATATGCTTGTCTAGTTAATGCCAAGTTTATCTATAAATAGACACAGTACCAAACTCATAAAGTCTGGGCACCATATCAAGTAGCAGTCCCCCCCTGTTCATCATCGCTAACCTGCTTAGCCATCAATCCTCAGAAAACTTTCTTGATTCTTCCATAAAAATGTTACCAATCCCTTCTTAATGTCCCTTGCTATAATACATTGCATTAATTCATTTAGGCTGCAAGTTGCGGAAAACTCAAAACAGTACTTTAAACATAAGATGTGTCTATTTTTCTTTCATGTAAATGAAATTTGAAGGTTAAAAATTCCAATGCTAGAAACTGGTTTCATGCTCACCAAAGACCTAGATTCATTGTAAAAGTGATTTTCTACTCACTGCTCGCTCTCTGTATCACATCTGCCTTAGATCCAAGATGGCAACTCAAGCTCCAGGTGCTACATTTCAGAGAGTAGAATATCCTCCCTGAAGGAGTATCTTATAGCTTTAGGAAACATCCCATAGGTTGCACACAAAACTTCTGCTTGTCTCTCATTTGCTATAACTTAACTGCAAGGACACACCTACCTATAAAATGGAATTTAGAAAACTGTGTTTTAGCTGAAGGGCACTGTTCCCAACAAAAATGATCTAACTCTTCTGCTCCTGGGTAGTTATCCAAATAATATGAAAACACTAATACATTAATTCAAAAAGATACATGTACCCCTGTGTTCACTGCAACAACACATTGAGAACAACCTAAATGTTCATCGGCTATTGAGTGGATAAAGATGACTATTTTTATCCATTAATTATATAATGGGATATATATTTATATATTCCAATTATAAATGGAGTATGTATATAATGGAATACTTACTCAGCTATAAAAAAAGAATGAAATCTTTTCGCTTGCAACAACATAGATGAACCATGTTGGTAGCATGCAACGTGAAATAAGACAAAGACAAATGTCTGATTTCACTTACACATGGAATATAAAGAAACAAAGCAAATGAACAGACCAAACAGAATGAAAAACAAACCATTAGATACGCAGAAGAGATGGGTTATTCTGTTCCCCAGAAGGATGAAAGTTTGCAGGGTAGGCAAATGGATGAAAGAGAAACTAGAATTTTGGTGGTAATCATGATGTAGTGTATACTGATGTCTAATTATAATCCTGTATACCTGAAACTTCTATAATGTTATAAACTAATGTTACCTCAATAAAAATTTATTTTAAAAAGTTGAAGTTCCTAATTATAAGAAAGTAAAAGTAGTACTAGAAACAACTAATAATTTCTTCCATTCCTTATAAAATGTTTACCACACTTGTTCACCTGTCTACTCAAATAGTAAGTTCCTCGAAAAAATAAAACTGTGTATCATTCATCTTTCTCGGATTCTAGCACAGGGCATGATGTCTGGAGTTATATTCAATGAACGTGTATTAGTAAAGAAGAATTTGAAGCACTTGTAACATACCAGACATTTGGTATATATAATCTCCCATTCTTAATTAAAATACAAACAAAACCAATTAAAGTATGCTTAAGGAGAATCTGTTTCCACCCCACATTATGAAAAATAGGGAACAGCCACAGAAGTTCAGTAATTTACACAAGATCTCATGTCTTGTGAGTGGTGGAGTTTGGACTAAAAGTGTTGCCTGACTCCAAAGCCATGCTCTCTGCTCTGTGGGCTCTGCTCCCTGTTGCTGCTTCCCTACCAATAATATGACATTACAGGGAGGGAATATGGATTCTGAGCCTTGGTTATTACCCTGTGTCCACTCCATCAGACAAATGGCTAGTAAGAGCTGTGCATGAAGGGTGAAAGTTTGGTATACAACTTATTTACCACAAAAACCCTTCCCATTGGATCTCACATTTTACCATTTATTCCAACCAGTCCTTTATTCCAAACCCTACTCCGAGAGTCAAATGAAAAGATCATGTTCTCCTCTGCCTGAGGAACTTGTCCTTTGTATAGTTTTGCTCATCTTAGTGTATTGAGATGAATAGGAACTTAGTATCAGCACCATCCAGAGAGATGCTTAAAAAAATGCATTCTTGGGCCTCCCTGGTGGTGTAAGGGGTTAACCGCAGCACTATGAAGCTATCCAGAGCCACTGCAGTACAAGTTTCATACACAGCCAGGGAGATTCCCACATGGCGCAGCAGACCTCTCCTGCCTCGCCCACTGCTCCCCTCAGCAGTGTACTTCAGTTGATCTGCCTGTTCTGCTCCCCACTCTGTCTCTGGTGAACCCTCTCATCACCCCACACCTCTGGCCTACACCCCAGCTTGTATGCATAAATAAATAAATCTTTTAAAAAAATGCATTCTTATCCAAGATTTCTAACCCACATAGTGAGACTTGGTATGGTGCTGCCCTTGGCTCTCACCATTGTTCTGGTCACAAAACCATCGATCCTTACAAGTTCCTCCTCTTCATCTTGATAGTGCCTTGAAATAGCTTACTATCAAAAAAAATCTATATCCTTAAATGAACTAATTTAGTATATTCTGTTTCTATAATATAGCACAAATTATACCCAAGCCTATATAATCACATAATTATATTTTATAAACCCTCTAACCAAATACATTTTACACTTATTAATTAAACTAATAAAATTCCCAATAAAATTTCACATTGATCTATATTACACATCACACCACACTATTTTGCCTCTCAGACAGAGCAATTCTTAAACACTTTTAGCAAATGACTATACAAGTAGAATTAGCCACAGCAAGATTAAAATGCAAGATCTTTGGAGAAATGCATTAAATATATGACCTTAGCGTCTATATTCTCTGGCCCTCCCCTGTGTATGCACCCTTTACCCTGTCACTTATTCTCAGTTTGTTCCACATGGAATAACAAAGTCTACAGCCAGTCAATAAGTTCCAAACTCTAAATGTTCATTGTACTATATTCAATAGCAAATTATAATCTCCTAAAAAAAAATATTAGAGCCTCATGACCGATAACACTGAGTACTTTTCCTTCCTTCCAAAATAGACCTTTCCAGGAAACCAGTTTGATTTAGTAAAAGAGGGTTGTGTTCCTATTTGTGTCCTCCAGGCAGCATGCATTTTAAGAAAACACTTTACCAGAAAAGCAAACTGTTCAGTCAAGGGCAGACATTTCTCATGTTCCCAAGGACGTGTTATTAGGGCCCCACCATCCTCTCACCAACCGTTTGACTACAGCCAGGAGGAATAAGTACAAATTCCCTAGGCACACAAATTTTAGGGTCTTTCAAGTGACCTGGATCAGGATTTAGGGAATAGCTATACCAATTTTAAATTTCAGAAGGAAGAATTTGATGTTGTATTATAAAGTTGCAACCTAAAACTTCTACGTCATAAACTTCAGTAATTTTTTCCATTAAACAGTACTGAAATCATTTGAAAATACAAAAGCAATTCCATTTTAACTAAATTGAAGAAATAGAAATTGAGTGCCAACTACAGATCAGGAGCAATAATAGGCATACAGAGATGAAAAGATACACTTTCCATTTTCAGTGGATTTACAGATGACAGAGGCAGATAGAGCTACATAAAATGAGCCAGTGCAAGTCTCACTGTATCTTGCATTTCAATAAAAGCATAAGAATAAAATAAGACAAAGAATAAAAATACAAACACAAATATGAGAACAACTAATATTTGCTGAGTGCTTGCTGTGAGCTCTAAATGTACGATCTCATTTACCGCTCGCTGCAACCTGTAAGGTAGATGCCAATGCTCTCCATTTTGCAAACAAGGAAATGCCTTTGGGATGAGCAGAGGGGAGTAACAAATTCTGCCTTCAGGCATTCAGAAAGGCTTCACGAGGAAGTAACAGTTGTTGGAATCATCAAATCTGGTTCCTGGGACAGCCCCCAGCAGGCAGCAATGGAACTTCATAATAAAGTCACTAATAGAAATTACATACTGGGGGATTTCCAATGCAATTGTTAATGGGAAAACTGCCTATACTAGATGACTAAATATGTTGTTCTGGGTCATTAAAATTGCATTATGCATATGCTGAGGTTGGGATTGGCTAAAACATTATAGAGGGCTGCTAATCTGATCACTAGACCATGTTTGGTAAATTTGTTCAGGGATGAGCCAAAGTTAAAAGTATAAATCCAGCTGTAAATAAGGAAATAATTGGACTGCCTGCATCAGTTGATGGGAGTCTGGCCAGCTGGAACCTTTTTAAAAATTTATTTTTCACAAAATATTTCATATATTCAAAAAAGTATGCCTAGTGAATAACCAAGGTATAAAGAATGATTAAGTGAACATCCAGGTGCCCACAGCCAACTTAAAAACCAGAAAATGACTTCTTCTGGCAGAGTCCCTGATATACTTCCTCATTAGTTTTCTTATTTCCCTACTCCCCATCAAGGAGTATGGCTTTTTTTAAATAGTTTCCTTATATATGCGTGTTACCTAGAAATACATGTTACCCACTTTTGGACGTTTGAACTGTTTCGAGTGGCATCTTGGTGTATTATTTTGTGATTTGTTTTCTTTACTCCACATTATACTTTTGATCCTCATCCATGGTCCAGCAGGCAGTTGCATTCAATCATCATCACTACTACGTAGCATGAAAAGTACTGATCCATTCTCCAGTCAATGGACACTTGAATATTTTTTACATGAGCAAGAACTTCTCTGCAGAATACACCTAAGAATAAACTTACTGATTTTCTTCAAATTTAAAAACTAAAGCCAAATAATTTTCCTTAGCAGTAGAACTGATTTATACTCTTAAGGTCTACGTGTCTCACATTCTTATCAAGACTAATAATGTCCAACTTTGCCAGTCTGATAGGTTAAAGACACTAATTTATTGTAATTTTAATTTGGATCTCTCTGGTTACTAATTAGGTTGAATACTTTCTTTATATATGTACTAACACCAGAGTTCCTTATCCTATAAAATGTCTTTCACATGTTTTGACCATTTTTCTCTCTGGCTTTTTATTTTTCTGTCTTCTCAAACCTATTTTTGTGTTAATATGATTAAATGCATTACTTTTTCTTTATGGTTTATATTTTGTGTGAATTGTTTGAAAATACACCCCTACCTGAGATAAAGATTTTATCCTCTATTCTCTTTTAGAAGCATTAAATGTTTCTTTTCACTTTTAAACTTTCAGTCACATGAAAGGAACTTTGAGAATGTGGGGCAGAGATCCCATTTTACTTGTTTCCACCAAGATAGCCAATTGTCCTGTGCCTTTGATTGTAGTCATTTCCCCCCTTGGTCTGCAAGGCAAGCTCCATCTATCAGGCTTCTGTCTATGGGGGTCTGTTTCGGATTCTCTATTCTGTTTAGGTGATTTTTTTATGTACCCATACATCAAGCTAATATAAAGTTTTATAATAATATTTACAGCTGGTAGATCAAGTTCCCCCACATTTTCCTTTTTCAAGCTGTCCTTCGTGCCTTGCTTCTCTTTCCTCTTTCATTTACACTTTAGATGCCATCCATCAAGTTTCATGAAGAATTAAATTGATAATTTAGTAGATCAATTATGAGAGACATGATCCCCTTATCAAGGAACATGTCATCTATTAAGGTCTTCATCCATGTCTTTCATTAAAATTGTATATCTTCTCTAAAAGAAAGATTTAGGAATCTTTGATCAAACATATTCCTCAGTGTCAGATTTTTGTTGCCATTTTAAAAAGTATTTTATTTAAAATGAATCCTGTAGGGCCTCCCTGGTGGCACAACAGGTTAACTGCAGCACTGTGGAGCTGTCGGCAGCTGTGGCACAAGTTTGATGCCCGGCAGGGGAGATTCCCACATGGAGCGGCAGACCTCTCCTGCCTTGCCTGCTGCTCCCCTCAGCAGTGTATTTCGGTTGATCTGCCTGTTCTGCTCCCCACTCTGTTTCTGGTGAACCCTCTCACCACCCCACACCTCTGGCCTGCACCCCGCTCTTGTATGCATAAATAAATAAATCTTAAAAAAAGTGAACCCTGTGTAACTTTTGGCTACATTGTATGGCTACGAAATTTCAAAAAATTGATCTTATATCTAGCAAACTCACCAAACTGTCCTGTATGTGTATTTTTACACAGGTGTATATAAATCAGATGTTCTCCTTGGACAACTTTCATGTCATCTCTAAATAATCAATTTGTTTATTTCTTTCCAATCCTGGCAAATTTTATTTATTTTTCTTGCCTTACTCCAATGGCTGCAACCTCCAATATAATATTGAATAAAAGTCTTAAAACTTGGCTTCAAAAATTGGAATAATTCAATAACCTCCTTGAAGGATGTTAGGAGTCATGCTATTATTTTTGGACTCATGCCATTATTACTATATGTGCTGCCAAAGGGGGACACAGCTAAATGCTACTTCGCTACCTAGTATTTGGCTCCTGATGCTTGAACTTGCACCCAAGGAGATGATGGCACAGTGAGCTCTGCCTTTTGAGAAGGGAACACTGTTTCAGAGCAATAAGTTCCAGCCCTGAGGCTACAATTATCCCTTTAATCATATCTCCCTGTTGCCCACCTCCTTCAATAAAATCTCCCTCTCATAAGCAACTGTGCCTTTTGTCTGAATCCTCTTACTTCCATCACCTTGAAAAGTGAGACAAGGATTCTGCCACAAGGTGAGCAGAAGGAGATTCCATGCGAATGGATTATCAATCCTCCAGGGAACCAAATTTG
The DNA here is from genome assembly GCA_004024925.1 of Scalopus aquaticus. Classification (NCBI taxonomy): domain Eukaryota; kingdom Metazoa; phylum Chordata; class Mammalia; order Eulipotyphla; family Talpidae; genus Scalopus; species Scalopus aquaticus. The sequence goes on from PVIJ01003169.1 coordinate 98,705, forward strand.
CATGAGGTACTAATACACATGATTATCTTGCCAGTTCCAGATGTGTCATCTTTATTATCTAAGTAACCAAGTGAATGTGCTTAGGCATTTCAGCATGCGGTCTCTTGCCTTCCCTTCTAAATCCCTATTAAACAAATTGGAATTTTAGCAGCCAGTGGCAGATTTTGGTTGCTACTTTTTTTTGGCTTATGAAAGTGAAATTGAGCATTTCAGTTTCAATTCTGTTGGATACATAGTTTTTTACATAAACTGGGACACTTTGAGAGTTAAAAGGGGCACTAAGTTGATAAGATGCTTGTAAGCAGGTATAAACTGGAACTGGCCTGAAAAATCCAAGGTGTATGACCACTTCGAATATAGCAGTTTTATAAGTGACATTCCTTTCTCTACCTCTCTCCCCACGGTGTCTCTTCCTGTCATGTTTCATCCCTAATTCAAATGGTTCTCCATTCTATTTTGTAAGGTTTTCATCCAACCACCAGCCAACCTACCAATACACTTGGAAACTGTAAAGCCATAAATGAGGTGAAGCTTAAGTAGCTCATGAAATGAATTGAAAGAACACGATTGGCCTCAAATCTTTCGTAGTGTTGCAGAAGATAAGGTTCTAATCTTCTTATCTTCTCACTGGTACTTTTCTTTCCAAATCACATTATCCAAAATTCCTGTTACAGTGGATGGCATACATTACTTTACGCATATGTACCCACAGAAAATATAACATAAATGATGCATTTTGGCCTGGCTCAAGGGAATTTGCAGTAAATAGTACCAAGTCAAAATGCTCATTGACACTTAGAAGAAAACATTTCAGTTATTTACCAGGAACATTTAAATGGGTTTCTAGTTTATTTTGCCAACCTGACACACCTGTTGGGCAGCTTGTCTCTGAATGCCTCTGCTACAAGCCAGCGTCATTATATACCAGAGTTATCATTTATTAATTGCATTTTAATTGGTTTCAACTGTTGCCAGCTAACAAGAGGAGATGACCATCAAGTACAGTGGATGTGAACTTGAACGGACTTATAGGAAAGAGATAATAAAGCTCTACAAGCCAAGTAGTCATCTGATAGCCTCCAGTTCTATATTTTCATCAGAAATTAAAAGTTTTACCTTTCAAGAAAGATATATCTAAAGAAATAGATTTAAGACCAGCACTGTGCCTAGTCTTACAGGTACATGGAAAACGAGAAGCTCACAAAATAGTATATGATAATAAGAGTTAACATTTATTGACATCCTGCCATGTGCCAAGTTCTTATCATGTCAAGAGTTTAATAGTCATTACCTCATTTAATCTTCATGCCCTTGAGATGTAAGGACAACTATTATCTCCATTTTAGCAGTACAGAAACAGAAACTAGCTTGAGGTCAGAACCTAGAGACACAGAGCTGGAATTTGATTCCAGAGCTGGTACTCTCACTTGCCCCCTATACTGTGTGACTCGCTGTCTGTATGCATTAAGTGCCAAACCTCTGACACTTGCCTTCAGAATCTCTTACTGGCTTATTTTGTAGAATCACCTACCCTGCCTAAGACATAATTTCACTCATACCCCCTGACTACAGTATGATACAAGTTTATTTACACACACACACACACACACACACACACACACACACACAATTCATTCACCAAAAATATATACTGCTGTAGCTATTCAAAGAAGGAAATCTTACTTTCAGATTGTGATAATAAAGGAATAGTTCATGGTTGAGGTTACAATTGACCTATTTCTTCTGAAAGCAAGGATGAATCTTTCTAGGTAACACAAAATAGAATGTGACAGGACACCAAGCTTGGAAAGCATAAGGATTGCCTAGGAACTATGGCGGCTCAGTGTGGACACAGCATAACATACTGTCATAAGAAGTTCATTTGGAAAGGTGGGCTTGTGCCAGATCACAGAAGTTGTCAGATTAATCCAGGCAGTCACACACATACTAGAATCACTGACAGTTTCTTGGAGTCAGGGGCCATGACATTCATCTTAGTGACCCCCCCCCTTCCATATGGCATATTATATGGTGTCTAATTTATCATACACCCTTATAAATATGCTAAACAGGAATAAAGTGTCTGTCTTCACAAGGCAATGTGCTTTTGTAAAAATATATATGGATCAAAACCTTACACAAAGGAAAGTACCTTCAAACGGTGTAGCTGGGTTTGCATAGGAAGATAAAAGAATTTAAGGAGTTCTCAGCATCTCCTTAGAATTTCTAAAATTGCAAGAACTAATAATAACTAACATTTTCCATGCTTATGCTACTTGCCAGCCAGTGTCCTCGGCATTACATTTAGTGTCTCACTTAACCTCCATGAACCCTATGAATACATACAGTTATTATGCCCAGTATCCATTCAGGGATATAGGGGACCATTAATAATCATTGTCATATTAAACTAAAATTAGCATGTAACCAGAATTCCTTAATTCTATTAAATCTGACCACTTTTCAAGGCTGGGCAATAGTGGGAACCTCTGCCTGCATAGGCATACACATGGAGTATGATTAGCGCTACTTCAATTGATCAGTGTTTTCAATAGGTATTATGCTTGCTTTTCTACTACGTTGACTTTAGCTTGCTGTTTTTACTTTCATTTTTGTGGGTTAACATCTCTGAAACTAATAATTTTTTGGTCTGTAAGTTTTCAGTAAATAACATGGAAGAATTTGAGTATAGTTTTGATTGTTATATTATCCAATTATTTGTTAATAGAATATTTTTTTACACTAGGAAGTGATAATGAGTAAAATAGATGAATCAAAGAACCTTGTTTTCCACCTAAGCAGGTTAAAATCCAAAAGAAAGGGAAAAACCTGATTCAGAGAAGGATTCTAAATGAATGTCATATCATTCCATTCTGCTTTCACAGCTGACATCCTTAATCAACAATATTTTTTCCCACTGAACTAAGATGCAACTTCAGATTCCTTATCCACCCACCATTCCAGGTAGTATATCTATTTGCAATTGCTATCTTATATCTATATTCTAATATGTGGCTAGAAAAGAATCTAAAACTATTCCTGACTATAAGTTATTGTTTTGGCTGGCACCCTTTCAGCGAACCAACAATCAACATCATTACTCAAATAGCTATGCTCAAGCATAATGTTAACATGCTCAAACATCGTCTAATTTAGTTCTTAGAATAACCATAAGAGGCAAGGATAGCCAATTCCCACTTTGTGATTGTTTCATAATTTAAGTCTTGTCGGGCGGGCCCCTCCTAGCCTCCCAAGACGGCGCTTGGCTGTATACCCAGCAAGTCTACGAGCAATGGTAAACATGCCCATGTAAGGAAAGTAAAACAGGACGTGGGTTTGATTGGCCAGGGTATGCGAACGCCCTAAGCGTGAACACCTCATACAAGCCCCGTGCCTGCGCTTGTGCGCAATAGCGTGCACGTGAACAAGCAACTGATTGGTCATTGTGTGCTTCCCCTTTTATGCTATTGATCATAATTCTGTATAAGTTTGAGCTGTGTGCGCAATAAAGAAGAATAAAGAAGCCACCAGAAAAAAGAAGTGTGTGTGTGCCACGTGTGTTCCTGCTGGCGGGAAGCGCGCGACAAAGTCTCATAAGCAAATCTTATTTCCAAGCCATTCACGTGATAGTCCTCAGATCCTAACAACTAGTAGCAACACCGTTCTTTGGACAAAGGAAGGAGTCCCTAGAAGAATATTCTAGAAGATCTTCATATAGCAAATATTTTAAAGATTCTGGGAAAAAAATGTGAATGCAGGTACAATGAACAAAGTATTTTCATATAAGATAAGGAGGCTGTGTAGTAGAAGTTTTTCAAGGCAGATAAAGGTAGAGCTGAAATTAAACCTCTCCATGTAATATAATACAAAGAATAGAAGTATTCTCCAAGAGTGTGCATTATTCCAGGGAACATGACAAGGAATACTTTCTCACACATAATCTTCATAACTACCTGGGAGATGAGTATTATTGGCCTCTTCCACATAGAAGAAAACCATTATTCATCAAGATGAAGTTGTCCTTCAAAGTCTTAGTGCTATGAAAGAGGATTCAAACCAAGTCACCTGAATCAAAAATCTGGACTTTCCAGATGCGGTACACTGAAAATCAAAGTTAGTGTGAGCCCTAAGTGATTTTTTTATTGGGCTCAGAAAGCACTGGCATTTAAAATCAAAGCCCCTGGGTCTTACAGTTTGGAACTGCCCGAGATCTGTGACAGATGCAAGCATACAATCTAAGCAACCTTCAGTGCTAAGTGTTGAGGAGAAAAACAGAGTTATGACACCTTTGAACATTGTCTCATGCAAAGCTTTTTTTATTTTAATCAAATATTTCTTTTCTCCAATAGGGCAAACTCTTCCTTTCTTACAGGTGTCAAGGGCCATCATCATTCATTTTATCCCATTGTATTGTCATCAGACAAACCATGCTAGTGATTATTTCTGCTCAAGCCTTGCCAGCAAAGATGCATCAGGAAATGTCAAGCTTCCATTTCTCATTTTAAAGACGACAACATTAAATAAGAACCGAAATTCACACAGGTGAACCCATCTGTGCTAAGTGGAAAAGCACACAGTCTTCAAGATGAATTATTTCTACATTTAAGCTTTTTAAGTCAGATGGTAACTTGGCCAAATTATTAATGTGTTGGGTTGTTTTCATTTTCTCTCAGAAAGAGACAACTCAGAAGGAAGTTCTCATTCACATCCTTTAGATTCTTTATTTTAAATGAAGAGTTTCAATAGTTCGGGACTTCCTCATATTTTGAAGGCATTGTGGGGGCAGAAACTTGGCACTCTTATTCTTCTTGTGCTTCATTAAAAACCTGTCTCCTATTGACTAGTAGGAGACCCACTAAATCAATATACTTCCTCATCTTCCCCCATCCTCTAGGATAAAAACATTGGTCAAACATCATTGAAATCTCATTTAGTTCATGTTATAACATTTCAAGGAAGTGGAAGACCACTAGGCGGAAAAGATAGAGAATCTGTTAATTTTCTGATGATTCACTTTATTAAAAAACATTAAGGACAAATATCCTTCCCTTCATAAAATATTTCTTCAACTGGAGTACGAGTGACATACCAACAGAAAGCTTGACTGTTCTATCCCTAGTAAGTAATTAAAGATGCAATTACTTTTATATGTATTTAGAGTATATTGCAGAATTTTAATTTTAGCATTATAGTCAGAATAATAAAGATCAATCTTTTCAGAATTATTTGTCAAGTCTTCCATTTATGTCAAGTGGAATAAGGCTCACAATTAGGAACTTAAATGTAAACAAAAGACTTAAACATAATTATCCAATTAATTAACCTCTAAATAAAAATACTATTTTTTTAAATCACAAAGTAACACATGCTTCGTGGAAAAGTTTTCCTAAAAGTGGACATTTTAAAAATTGACCCATAGTCCACCATCCAGAGTTAAGTTCTGTTAATATTTTAAGGTAGATGACCCCATCTTTCATCTTTCCCTATGAATTTATGCAAAGATAATGTGTTCAATAGATAAAGAAACCTAATTGAAGAACTAATGCAAAAGGGGGCACTTGCAGTAAAGGGTAGTAGAGTGTCTCCCTGAACTCAAAGAAGAAATGCAGCCAGGCCTTAGAAACAGACTAACACATTGCAGGGAACTGGGAAAAATCTGTGCTCTCTGTCCTTTATCTGTTTTCTCACTCTGTGACAGAAAATGCCAGACACCAACATTTTATGTTTTAAATTTCTATTTAAGCAAGCAGCCAGACTAACACTAGGCATTCTTGGTCACACTCCCAAAACTCCCTAGGAAGTGAACAAGCAGTCTTTCAAGAACCCATACTGATCCCATCAGCCATGGATGGGGGCAAGCTCGTGTTCTCTCTGTAAGTCTGCTCTCATTTTAAGGACATGCTTGGCTTCAGGAGAGACAGTAACCAGATAGGAGTCAGGCTTGCCATGAAGATCCACAGGTAGTGATTTAATATTTTTAACTTATAGAAGTGAAAATGAACTATGATTTTTAACGTTAAAGTCACATTGCATTATAACTTTTTTTTTTTAAGATTTATTTTTTATTTATACATACAAGCTGGGGTGCAGGCCAGAGGCGTGGGGCGGCGAGAGGGTTCACCAGAGACAGAGCGGGTAGCAGAACAGACAGATCAGAAATACACTGCTGAGGGGAGCAGCGGGCAAGGCAGGAGAGGTCTGCCGCGCCATGTGGGATTCTCCCTGGCCGGTCCTCGAACTCGCGTCGCCGCAGCCGACAGCTCCACAGTGCAGCGCTTAACCACTGCGCCACCGGGGAGGCCCACATTGCATTATAACTTTATAGAAGTTTCAGGTATGCATCACTAAGAATCAATATATGTATGTTCTACTTTTAAGTTCACAGCTAAACTAAGCATATTGTTTTATAACTTCCCTCCCCGGCTGAAGACATCTTGGCCAATATTAAAGTGATCTCCCTTTACTCTCCCTTTATTTTTGTAATAATAGTAACAATGAAACTTTGTATATTTGTTTTCCTAAAATAGTGCTTTTGCAATCTCTTATGACATACACACATGATAATAATTTTGTTGTACATTCAGTAAACAGAAGGAAATATCAGGGCATTTATATAGGTCTTGAAGCAAAATATATTTTCTTCATACTATAAAGGCATGATTTAAAAGTAAAAAAGGAAAGTTAAGAAACACATTAAATATTTAATTTGTGTAAAAACTTCTAGATAAAATAATCTCAAGCACTTAATAAAAAGAAGAAAGTTTCCACATTCTTTCACTTACATCAAATTTTATGCTTGGAAAAACTACACAAAATTTCTGATGAAGAATTTTTCATGATGGCATTTTCACATCCTTTATAGGTATTTCAATAAAAAATTGTTTGCATAGGTTGATGATTTAAAAAATTAAAACATTTTTATAAATTATTCCAAAATATACATGTGTAAATTATATTTAAAGAAACTAATGGCCTCCCTTTGCCATCCAGTTTTTATAGAAATGATCTAGGTTTTAGATGTTGATCTTTTTAATACATTTTGACATTTTGTATCTTCTCTTGCTCCTTATTTCTGACATTTGCAGTGCTTCATAACTATATTAGGAATAGTAATCTAAATTTAATGTTATTTCACTGGTTCTGTCTCTCAGTACATTTTCTTTTATAAATCTTCTTGATTTTTAAATTCTTTATGATGATTAATTTCTTGGTTCACTGGAGCACTTTTTCAATAACTTTTCAGGAAAGGTACACTAATAGTATGTTTTCTGAAGATTTGCACATCAGAAATTATTTCTCCTCTCCTCTTCCATATGAAGGCTAGAAAGGATAGGATTAGAATTCTGGGAACACAATATTTTACCCCTCTCAATTATATACTCACAGTAATTTTATGGAGTGCCATGAAGATCCATAGGTAGTGATTTAATATTGTTTTCTGTCATGTTCATTTAAAGAGACAAATTCTGATATCAACTAGTTTATTTTCCTTTATAATGAATCTGTTTCCCTTGAATCTGCGTAGTTTAAGTATTGAATTTAAAAACTTCTCCCTATGTACCTAGTCACTGTTGTTATTTGTACTCTAAAATTTTAGTTTTGGGCCTCCCGGGTGGCGCAACGGTTAAGTGCAGCACTATGAAGCTAGCCAGAGCCACTGCAGCACAGTTCGATATCCAGCCAGGGAGATTCCCACATGACACAGCAGACCTCTCCTGCTGCGCCTGTTGCTCCCCTTAGCAGTGTATTTTAGTCGATCTTCCTGTTCTGCTCCCCACTCTATCTCTGGTGAATCCTCTCACCACCCCACACCTCTGGCATATACCCCAGCTTGTATGCATAAATAAATAAATCTTTTTTAAAAAAGTAAAAAAAAAATTTAGTTTTTCCATCACTTAAAAATATTTTTTTTACTATTTCCTCAATTATTACTTTCATCTTTTATGTACTCTCCTAAGGCTACTTCCAATTACATTTTAGCTCACCTAGATCTTGTCCAGTATCTCTTTCATCTCATTGTTTCTATTACTTTATCCTTTTTCTTGGTGTCGCATGACAATTTATGAAGCTTACCTTTTTGTTCAACTCATTGTCTGTTTCCTTTGTTGCATAAAATCAGAGTTGATGTTTTTCCATCTCTAAGAAGTATTTTTGACTTTCAGACACTCTGTTTATTAGGACTGTTTGTTTTTACATCACAAATGCAATCTGCTGTTACTGAAAATACATTGAAGAGTTAATCAGAGGGCCTCCCTGGTGGTGCAAGGGGTTAAGTCTCAGCACTATGAAGCTATTGGCAACCACCGCACCATGAGTTCAATCCCCAACCAAGAAGCTTCCCACATGGTGCAGCAGACCTCTCCTGTCTCTCCCACTGCTCCCCTCAGCAGTGTATTTCAGTAGATCTGCCTGCTCTGCTCCCCACTCTGTCTCTGGTGAATCCTCTCACCACTCACACACCTCTGGCCTACACCCCAGCTCTTGTACACATAAGTAAATGAATCTTTTTTTTAAAAAAAAAAGTTTTCCTTCTTCTATGACTTGAAGGACAACTTATGCCCTAGTTTGTTCACATGCCCACCATCTTTTGAGTTGCAATTTCTTCTCACATATCCAGTGGGTTTTCTTTGCCCATTTTACAGAGGGAAGCTATGTTTGTCCAGTATCAAGTGCTTAGGTAGATCATGCCCCAAAGAATTTGGATCCTTGATCAAATATTTCAGACTCAAGACAAATAGAAAAGGAGAGAAATTAGATTTACTGTAGTCTGTGAGATTGGAAGACTGGCAGCCCCTTACCCAAATCAGAGAAAGCTGCCCTCCAGGACATTCGCTTTAGGGCACCCTGTGCCCATGGTTTCTTTTTCCACTGTCCCATGACAGTCAGAAACTTAGCTGGATGTTTTGCTTCTTCTCCAAGTAGCACAACTGCATTCATGAGGAGCTTGCACAGCTTATCATCTGAGTCAGTTGCAAACCCTTAGTGAGTACTATGAAGAGGCCAGTTTCCTAACCTTTAAGTAGGGATGCCTGCACTTACCCCATGGTGGTGATGTGAAGATTGGATGAAACACACACACACACTTACCTGTAATATCATTTGCCTCTGTTTTCAGCCCCCACTGGGAATGTTAGGGGTGTGGATTTCTCTAGCACCTCTACTTTACTCACAAGTGAGCTCTTCCACCCCATACAGTAATTTCAAAGCTGTACAGAACTTCCCTCCTTCTGGACGCATCATGTTTTTCACCTACCAGTTACATTAATTTGCTCCTTTCACTGGGAATTTAAGGGAGGAAATAAGTTTTTAAACCATTCCAATAGCACATGGCAAAAAATCAGTTTTTAATTTAGGTTTGTTGAATGAAAGACTGTCTGTAGCATCAAATCTCTCTATTCTAAAACTTTCCTGTTTACAAGTGTGAGGAAGTGACCTAATGTCACCTCTAGAATGTCAAGGCTTACTGAAAACAGTTTTATCACAGTTGGCAGCAGCTGACACCAATCAAAGTCCAATTAGTCCATGAGAATGTCAGAGAAATGATTTTAGACTCCTTTAGGCTTTAGGGCTGGGAGTCCGAAAGGCAATCGGTCAGTTGTATTAGACAAGAGGCTTGGAAATTTACTGAAGACTTTTTAAAAGAGTTGGAACACCTAAATGAACATATCCTAATCAAAGATGGGCTGAGTAGCTGAAATCTATTCGAAGACTTAGAGTTTCAACACTGAGCTAATTTAATCACCATTTTAGATAAGAGAGAAATAAGCAGGTCCCGTTGGTACATTTAGAAATTCTATGTGAGGTTTGAGATAGAGAGAAGAAGAGTCTTAGTCTTCACCCTCACATCACAATTGCAGAGGCCCAAATAGTTCTCTATATCAGGAGACCAATACTACTTTGCAATTTCTGGAATAAGTTCAAAAGAATATTGAAGTTGGAAGCTAGAACGTAATTCATTTTGGAGTAACCAAATTAATCCTTTTTTAATGATTAAAAACATGGTACATTCAAGATCAAAACAAAATTCAAAATGACAAAAGTTGGACTATATATATAAACAAGTTGACAGGATTTGAGGTATAAGAAAATAAAAATAATAATTCAGACCTTCATTAGGTTCTCTCTAGGGTGTTCGGGTATATGTGGTACCAAGAGAAATTGGCCAGATAAGTTCAAAGCCATGGCTGTTGATGATTTTAACTGAACAATACATAAAGAAGGCTGTATGGTAAAGAAAACAGGATTACCTTCACCCTATTCTAAATGTCAGTATTAAACTTTTTTATGCTAAGCCACTAAGATTTACATCTTCTTCATTCCAGGATTCAGGTCCAAGAGGCAGCTCTTGCATAGAGCACCATAGTTCTTATGGTAGAGACAAGGCAGCTGATAGCACCACATGTTGGTTTTAAGCCTTCTGTTCAGAAGTAGCACACATTTCTGTCCCCATTTCATGGCACAAAGCAAATCACATGCCCAAGCCTCACTACAATGGGGAAGAGAATTAAACTCCTTACACAGGGCAAGGTGACAAATAATTGGAAACAATAACACAATATAACATGCTACCTTACCCTGACTAGTAGACATTTAGAGAACAGAAGTGGTGAGCTATCATCAAATAGCAAATCAAATCAAACTAAAAAAATGTGGCATCAACTCAGCTCTAAGATGTTATGAAACTGATATGTGAAATGGGAAGATGGAGACCCATGACATGGATAGGTTTTTCCTGCTGTCACAATGTAGCGAGTTTCTATAAAACCTTTCCAAGACAAAATGTTATGAGCAAAAATAAGTAATTGCCATTAATTTGTATGGAAAAAACTTAAGAAGTCCAAGATCCCCTAAGATACCTACCAAATCATACTAAATAACATATAAGGCTTCAGATAACACTAACATACTATAAAAGCAGCAATATTGTGATAAGTGCATGGACCATATGAAGTAGTTTCAGGAAAGGAGCATAGTGGACCCCTTTTTCTACTTGGGATGTGTGCTGTCTCCATAGCAGCTATTGCAAAACAAACACTGAAAGCTGTTTCCACTTTCCATCTTTTGTCATAAAAGTTTATGTCTTCTTTGGAGTTCTTCAGCTAACAAAAACAGGTACTATCATAACTCTTTGGTAAAAGCAAAGTAGCTTAACATGAATTTTTATAAAGTAGACAATACCTGAACTATCTTTGGTGAAACCATCTCCTAAGATAATGTGGGAGGCAGATCATCTGTCTATTAAAAAAATATCAAGCAGAAATGAAGAGTCTAGAAATGTGGGTTTTGCAAAACTGAGAAAACCAATTGCTTTCAGACCCAAAAAAAGAAAAGATGAAATGTCAAAATAACCTTAAATAACAAACTATAAAGGAACCTTGGTCTTTGGAGTAGAACTGCCTTCTTACTCTGGTCTATCTATCCATAGACTGATACATGAAAGACAAACTTCTATCTTATTTGAATGAGGATGTTTGGGATCTCTTTGTTATAGCAGCTAAGTTTGTACACTGCCTAATACACAACTACAAAGTTGCTCTAAGCACCACTGTTTCCAAGATTGACTTGTACAGGAAACCACTTGGAGGTCAGAATAATTGTCTAGTATTGATTGACACATACCTTAATCTTGAGTTACTTCTTGTTCATTTTCGCTTTACAACTACCAAGAAGAGAATCTAATTTGTTTTCCTTCTGTTATGATGTGACATTTTGTGGGAAATATCAAATAATTCAAAGGTCTGTAGGAAATCATTATCTGGTATAGAGTTTACATTGAACTTAATGACAGATGAAGATACAAAATCAAATCTGTGAACTGATATTCTCCCTGATTCAGTTCAGTTCTCTGAACATTTATTACAAACTAGAGAGATGCAGTTCTTGCCCTCAAGAAGGTTACAGTTGCTCAAAGGGAACATAACTTTGTGATACAGAGCAGTAGATGCTACTGCAGAGGAAAGTAATCCTGGCTACACAGATGGAAACTACCTATCTCAGTTGGAGGCAAGGGCTCAGGGCAAGTTTTGCAGAAGTGATGTCTCAACAAAACTTTGAAGGAAAAAGTGAAGTCATTATCCTTGCAATGGGAAAAAGAATTGTGTTCCAGGCAAGGAGAACCATGGAAACTAAGTCAAGTATGTGATGAAGACATATTTATTCCAGCTCAGTGTCTCTGGTATTTTACCCAACTCTGTCCATCTTTGTCAGTACTGGGCCATTGGGACTCTGGAAAATCCCAATTTGCATGACTTTCTTTTGTTGGATAACCATTTCAAATAGCAAGACTTAGAATGTCCTTAGATAAACTTGGTCATGTGTTTAAAGTTGCTAAGGATTCAATATTCTTTTTCTTACATGGTGTTTGATAATTCTCCATGGAGTTTCTGCATGTCTTGTATCAGCATATTTTTCTAGACTATCTTTTCAAGAATATTTGTATAACAGACAGCCTTGGAAGATAGAGATAGTTTCTCCCACCAGGAGAGAAAGCACATTTGTTTCCTGATCCAGGACAAGAAAGATCATGTCTTCCTCCAGACATTATCCCAAGGTTAAGCAGGTTTATTCACATTATCCTTGAAAAGACAGGCATTTATTTAACTGTGATGCAAACCCACTTTGTGAACAGCATCACCTAGGTTACCTGTGGGTCTTGAGAGCAAGAGGAACCAACAGGAATATGAAGTCATGCAGCCTACTAGGCCAGCAGTATCAAAGTCCTTTCTCTCTGATAGACGCCTGGTGTCTCTTGCCAGCATCTGTGAAATTCCAGTGGTCTAATTTGCTATCTTGCAAGTGAATAAAAATTCAGGCTCCTCACCATTTTTGACATTCCAGAGATATTTTCATTTGAGGTCAAAAAATATTTTCTCAAACCAAGGGAATGAATTTCTAATGAAGCAATTTAGACATTAGCAATAGATAAAGAAATTTCTTTAAGCTATCAACTCTTCCATCATCACCTCCTTGTCTAGCTGTGTGTTAGGACAGCCCTGGCTAAGTGCTTTGGCTCTGGCTCATCCTCTAAATGAAAGAGTGGGAAAGCCAGGGGCAGTAGAGCCTATAGAAAGAGGTTACTGAAGCTTCCCAATATATTGTAAAAATTGGGAAGACTGTTAATGATTCATGTGAGTGCTAATACCTTTTATATTATTGAATATATTTTGTCATGTTCTAGAGCATGGATCTATACTTGTCAAGTTTTTGGGAAACCAAACATGTTACACTCCGGGCCTTCTGAACTCTAGGGGCTCTGCCATCTCCTAGAAGCAGTTCTGGTCATATAATAAAAGCTACCTCAGTCGTGTCCATTTCTAGCCTGTGGGTACGCAGAAAAAGCAGTGGAAGGCAAGCAAGTTAAAGAAAACAGGTGTTGAAATTGCATACTTCCTTCTATTGTCCTGGCTTGGGAAAATGTGATTATATGGACATCCCCAGATTCAAGGGGAACTGGGAAATATTGCCTTTAGTTGGACTGCCTTTAGTTATGCGTCCTGCTAAAACTTGATTGGGTGAAGAGGGAGCTCTCTAACTGCAGAAAGAAGAAAAAGGACACTAGATGGCAGTTGTCTCTTTCATAGACTAAAAAAATATAATAGCTCACTATCCTGCACATCCTTGGAATAAATCCAATCATTAAAGGTAATTTGGATAAGTCCATTCCTTAAAAACCCAACCAATACCTGCATAGGCCCTCAGCAACTGATTCTAGATTTGGTGGGTAAAAGTATGCTTTCTCTTTACATATGCAGAAGAACTACAACATCGCCTTGCGTATCCGTGGTTGATCCAGGGTGAGGTCCAAAGACCACATAGAAATGAAAATCTTTATGTGCCTGGTCGACTGGGTTTACTCAGTGGAATTAAGTCAACATCACCCATATTGAAGATTGACATTTCTCTCTCACAGCATGGCCGTAGATCAAAAGTCTCTGCTGGTGGAGGTGGTGGGAAATATGGGGTTAATTCTTCCTTCTACTCCATGTGCTCCTATGTAGGGGGAAACACAGAAAAGGGTTCCGGGAATCTTTCTTCCCTGGACACATTGTTTAGAATAAAAAGGTGAAGCAATGTCCTGTTAAGACTGTTCTGTTTTCTTAGTGGATTACCTAAATAATTCAGCAACATATTTTCTTTCTTGATGCAGAGAATGTAGTTTAGAAGGTGCCAACCAGCATTTTAGTCAATATTTGTAAGAATTTGAAAATGAATTACTAAATTGGTTTGGATACCAAAATGTATTCAAATACAAGTTAAAAAAATAAAAGCAACAAGCCCTCCATCAGTATTTATGTGAGTTAAGTGAAAACACACTCAACTAAATGAAAACTAAGTTGGAAGTCTAGTGTCATCAGCACAATCTCTCATTAGCAGTTCATAGCCTAAGGGAATGACACCTTTAACAGCTTAACTCTTCCAAAGGCATCACACATGCCACTAGAATCTCAAATAAGTCACATTCACAGTGTACTTTTCCTTACAGTACTTTAGGTTGTTGACTGTGTCTGCTCTGTACTGTTATTTCTCAAATGATTCTCCCTCCTGCCATGTCCCTCCTGTCCCTCCTGTATGTAACACGTTCTCTGGCTCAATGTTTCTCATTCCTCTGGCTCCCTCACGTTGTGGCTGGAATAGTCCTTCTCAAACATAAGTCTCATTAGGTCATTCCCCTATTTAATTCCCTTGAGCAGTTTCTCATGGCCAAGGCCAGTGACTTGCAGTGACTTCCCCACTGTAACAAGGAGGACTGATGTCATTTAAATATTAGATGGATCACGGGTGGATTGGTGGTGGGCTACCCAAGGGGAATACAAAATGTAAAAGACATAAATAACAATAAAAATATATATTATATAAAAAATAAATAAATAAATAAATATTAGAACCCACCCACCCATTGCAGACCAATCTCCTCTCCCCAATATTGTAAAGAAGCAAAGCAAATTCTACCATAAATATTTGTTACAGGAAACTCGTTACATGCAACCAGATAAACATCTCCTATTTGGAGAAGTTTGATGAAGTAACAATGGAACAAACAAGACAGTGGTCCTCTTATTACTCCTTATCACTCTGTACCTTCTGCCTTACTATCTGCCTCTTGGGAGAGAGTTCAAAAGTGAACCCCAAGGATTTACAATCTATAGGACAGAGAGTAAACACACTTTACATGGCCAATGAAAGTACTAAACATAGCATGATGTTTATTTTACAAAGATGAAATGTGAAAACTCATTCATTTTTAAGTAGCATCAATTTTTATCAAACAGAAGTAAACTTAAGTCATTGTCACTCTATGTAAAACCTTTCAGTTATTCCCCACTACCTTTCAGATGAAGTTCAGATTCCTAAGTCAGGCAAACTTCATAAACAAGCGCCCACCTACAACATCGCTCCCAGCCCCACTACAACCGTATTGCTCATGCTACATCTTCACTCCAAACTCCTGACATCTTGAAATACAAACACATTCTTCCATATGCCTGGGCATTTGCATAAACTGCATTCTTTGCCCAGCAGTCTCATCTCTTCTGGATATAGGCCTATTCTCTCAGCACTCTGGCCTCACATGGTTTTTATTTTGCATGCATGTTTTTTATTTTGTTTATTTTGAGGCTAACCCTGGAGAGAGTGTTCCTGGTTAGCTACTTCCTGAGATGGTAAATGACTTGCCCCTAGCATGCCTTTCTCGTGCACACTAAGCCACTCAGGGCCTATACCTCAACTTTCTTCTTTAACAGCTCTCATTCACCTGCCTAAATCACCTGGACCAGTCACCAGACCACTAAGGATAGTCCCTCTGCCCTAGCACCAGCTGAAATCATCCAACTAGCCAAACCTTAACTTGCTTATCCTGTCTTACTCAACCACCTTCCTTCCCTCCTCACCAACCTTGTGCTTCCCAGGTGGCCCCTGCGGTGTGCGGTATCCCCATGTGGCCCTCCCCTGGGTCTCTGAGTATTAACAAGCATCTTTCAGTGGCCATCATCTCCTGATCTGTCCACCTCATCATACCTAAATAATAATAAAACCCATATTTTAAAACATGGTGAATTGATTGCTCATTCTTTTTTGCCAACACCACATCATGGGCGTGCAGCTATAATTGCACTTTGCACTTACCACACTGCAACCCTTAATGGAACTGTCTCTACTGATAGCCTAGAGCTTCCTGAAATGCTCTTTCTTCTGTGTATTATCAGTACATGAATATGCCACAATTTAGGCTCTCAATAAGTGCTTATGCAATTAATTAATTCATTAGTCCTAGAAGCCACTGCAAGTCAAATCACCTAGATTCAAGTCTTATCATATTTCAATTACCCTTTCCACTTATGACACATATAAATCCAGGCACCGAATTTATAAATGAACAATTAAAACTCAAAACTCATCGGTACATATCACTAGCTAGTGTAAGCATGAAGCAATGCTAAGCACAGTAACAATTGTCCAAGTAGAAGAAAGGTTTTACAACAGCAAAATATTATTATTAGGCATGAAAATGTGTGTGAAAGAAGTTCTGAGCAAAAATATAGAAGAAAGTAGCTTTATTGCCTCAATTTTATACCATTCATCCCAACCCCATGAATCTGAGGGTTCATAAATCCTATTTGATGATAACTTACAAAAGGAAGAAATGACCTCCATATATTTAAACCCTTGATGTATAACAATGCATAAATTGTAAGTGATCCCACAGTATATAATCTCAGTCATTGTATTTTTAAAAGAAGCAAGAATCACATGTACCTGGGGGCCTACTATGTGTTAGGACCTATGCCAGGCATTAAATGAGTTACAAACATTGCACCTCATTATAACCTTGCAAGTAAGGTACTGTGGCAGTCCCAACCCTTCACAGATTTCATGTTGAAGAATACCAGCCTTCCAACTGACTTGAAAAGAGAAATGCATTCACATGAGAAGTTAGCCCAAGCTGAAAGGGGATGGAAGGGGATTTCTGAAAATAGAAAAAGAAGTAACGCATGCCTTTACAGAAGGTTATAACAGGAAAGCCCTCAGTGCCCGGATTGAGATATGTAACGAAGTGGTCCCCAGATTGCACCCAGGAGGGAGTAGGCAGGCAAGGGGCACCTGCTGGGCCAAGTGAGATGATTAGGGCAAGGGGCACACATGTCTATAATTGAGTTTTTTCTTCAGTACCTTAAGTCTAACTAGCATTCCTAAATACTAGAACCATATGTAATACATATTATTTTCTTTATCAATATTTGCTGAATGAATGAATAAACTAACAGTTTTTCAAACAGGTTAAGTTGTTATTTAAGTACAAATTCTAATGCAAAATCAGCTGGTTGTACCACTGATATATTCATGCTTGGATCTTATAAAAACAGAACCAAAAAGCGTGCTGTCATGGCATGTGTCCTGCCTGTCATCTTAGGGGGTGCAGGTGTGTATTTGAGGAATGACAGGAGAGGTGTTACTCCTCAAGTAGCCAATGGGACCTATAAGGCACTACAAATGGAACATGTACAGGGATCCATCAGCTTGTTCTCATTTTTTTATTAATGTTTCTTTTTCTCTACCAGCATTAGGAACAGCGGTTTCCAGGTTACATTTGTTTTCCAAAGAGGTGTCTCCATAGCTGCTTCTGGGAAGAGGAAGATAGATAGGCTTCCCACTTCTAGGCCAACCAGGCCAGTTCCAATCTTAATTCATACAAGGAGTATCTAGATAAGGTTTTATTTTAACAATGATAATCATTGACAGAGTTCTCTCTTAATTTTTTTTAGCTCATAAGGTGGGAGGGTCCAAATTTGACTTTACCACTTAGTAACTATATATCCTGGGGAAGATACTTTGCTTATCTATGTCTCAGTTTTCTTATCTGTAAAAGGGGCCTAATAGCAGTATCTAAATGAGAGGGGTTTTTTGTTTGTTGGTTTTTTTTTTTGTTTTTTTTTTTTTAATGTAGAACTGGGGTGTAGGCCAGAGAGGAAAAGGGTGAGAGGATTCTCCAGAGACAGAGTGGGGAGAAGAACAGGTAGATCTACTGAAATACACCGCTAAGGGGAGCAGCAGGCAAGGCAGGAGAGGTCTGCTGTGCCATGTGGGTTAGCGGCCTGGCTAACTCAGGCTGAACTCAGGCTGCAGTAGTGGTAGCACTGAAACTCAACCCCTAGGTCACCAAAGAGGCCATTAATGAAAGGGTTTTATGAGGATGAAGTGAAGTAGATCCTCAATTAAGTTCCAGATAAGTCCTTGCAAACTGTGACTTGAAGCTAAAATGATGTATAAAGAAAACAAGTCCTCAACAAAAGTCAGTGTCAGTGAAGACTTTTTTTCCTCATCAAGGTTACAGTGAAACACGGTTGAATGAAACCATGTTATTTAGGAACCTGTGTACATAAAAAATACTATATACATATTAGTTAATCTCATCAACGTCTCATTTAACCATTAAAATGGCCCCACTGAGGAGGGTAGTGTGCGTGGATCAGACAGCTAGAGAGATTTAGTATCTTGTTCAAGATCAGTCTATAAAAAGCAGAGCTGGGATTCAAACATAGATCTAGTCCACAGGGGAGTCTGTACCCTTAGCTTTACACAAAAGTGAAACATAATTTCCACACAGATAAAGAAATTTGAAAACTTGGAATTTAGGTCTCTTAAAAAGGAGTCAAGGAGCCTCTCTGGTAGCTTAGGGGTTACGTCTCAATGCTACCACCACATGGGCCCACTGCAATAGCCTGAGTTCCATTCCCATCCAGGGAGCTAACACACATGGCGCAGCAGACCTCTCTCGTCTTGCCTGCTGCTCCCCTTAGCAGTGTACTTCAGTAGATCCACCCGTTCTGCTCCCCAGTCTGTCTTTGGTGAAGCTTCTCACCGCCCCCAGCACCTCTGGCCTACACCCCAGTTCTTCTATGCAAAAATAAATAATACTTTTTTTAAAAAAAAAAAAAGGAGGCAAGGTTCAAGCTGACTTTTTTAAATGCGGTAATTGGTTTACCACACGACATGTGATTCAGTGGCACAGGATCACACCTCCTCAAATGCATGTTACCACGCCACATCCTTGACTTTTTTTTAATGTAGAGCTTTTAAAAGTTGAACATTTTGATGCTGCTTAAATAAAATCAGCTATTTTAAAGAGCATATGCAACATTTCCAAACAAAAGTAAGAAGACTTGAGAATGATAAAAATTAGCATGGGAAGAGAGCAGGAAGATGCATATAGATCAATCAAGCCTTTTACATTAGCAGAGTTATTGCGAAGACACTCAAGAATGCACTTTTAAATTCATTTTGAAAACTCTTTAGCTGGCTTCCCCTCTTGCAGCTGCTACCCCTTATGTTGTAATCTGCACTAAAAGAAAAAGAGCTTGCCTTCCTCCATGCAGACCAGCCTCACCCTTGACTTTCTGGGTTAGGCAGAAACACAGGCAACATAACAGTCTATATCTCACTCAGCTTTCAGATTTTACATTGGCATGGTCCTTTAGCTCATATTTGAAGGAAAATTCTTTTATGGGGTGATAGTGTTTATCCTTACTTGCCTTTCCCCACTTTATCTTGAAATATTATAAATAATACAACAAAAATCAGTTCCTAATATGGAAAGCTCCCTCGACTAAAGTTTTCTGGTCTTCCTTCATGGTTGTTGGCCTGTCCTCAACTACTCCACACTTTACCAGTCTGTGAGGTTTGTAAATCCCAAGGATTCACCCCATCCACACTGGCTGAACTGTCTGTGGCAGATTTCTCAAGAGGAAGGTGGAAGAGTTCAGTTCAGTCTCTCCTACCCCTTGTGTGACTTTGGGTAACTTGCTTAGTTCCCCGAGACCCCATTTTAACAACGCTGAAATGGTGATGGTAATAATCATTCCTCCATCCATTAAATCACATTTGCTATGCACCGACTGTTTGTCAGGCCCTGGGAAAAACAAAGGTGAATAATACAGCATTTGTAAATTCATCTACTCACAGTCTAGATCTGCAGACAGGCAGCTACACAACTCGGGAGTGACGAAGAGCAGAAGGCCCTTGACAAGAGTTGCTTCTGTTTGGAATAGCAGCTGTGGAGGCAGGAAGAAGTGACCATGACTAAGGAACCCAGTCTTCGTTGGAAACCACACATTTTTCTACCTCACCCGGTAAGTGGGAGGTGTAAGTGACATAAGGAATTAGAATCCTTTGGAAACTCTAAGAGCAATTTCCATGGGTGGCAGATGCTGTCGGTGCCCAGCCCAGATCTCCTGCCTTTGCCATTTCAATACAAACGGGGAACTTAAGTCTTCAGCACCTGCCTGAATTACTGCCTGTGGGATTTTTCTAGCATCCAGAGTCCGCCTGCTTTGCCACCTGTGCAACAGGCAGTACCTGCCAAGGAAGCAGTGCCCGCTGCCCCACACTCAGTGCAGCTCTCAACCAAATAAATATGCTACTTTCTCAGCCCTCGGGTGGAATAACCAAGGCTGCATTCTACACTGGCTGCCAGAATTTCCCCAATAGGCTTGAGCTCCAGTTGTCTACAGTAGTAACTTGCTTGATGACACATCACTTATTGGCTGTCTTCCCTCCCTGTGTCACTCCCTGCTCCTCCCCAGGGGTTCTTCACCTGCCAGAGAAATACCTGCACATGAAGCCTTATCCCAAACCACCCTTCTGAAAGAACTCAGACTAAGACAGAGGTAAGTCATTTTTTATTATTATACCGTATCATTTTGAAATGTGGCCAGAATTATACACACTGTTTTGCATGGAAAAAGCACTGCTTTGTATTTGTAAATCCTCTTCTGCATAATTAGGATTGGACCCACTTTCACCATTAAAACATAATACCTGCCTAGGAATTCTGTAAATCCATCCTGACCAGCACTCCTCTGCTGGAAGCTTTCTCACTTACCAGGATTTCAACACAGTCTCCTAACTGCTCTCTCTGATCCATTTCCACCCCACCATCCCCTGCCGCTCCTCCCCCATACAATTCTTTCCTTCTCACTGGCTTGGAAGATATCCACCTAGAAAATAATTCTGACCAGACCACCCCCAGCCCAAGCAGCACTATTGAGAACATTTCCAAAGACTTCTGTTACACTTTACTTCTTTTGGGTGGGAAATCATTATAATATTCCCATATCTGCAGGGATAGATGCTTGATGGGTCATTTTCAAGAAAATTGACAAAATATACAGATCTGCACATGTGTGATGAATGGTGTCCACTTACATGGGTAGCCTTGTGCACTGCACTGACAGCACAACTGGGCTGAACCACCAGGTTCTGACAGTTCCCTGCTTTACCCAGAAACTCCTCGCCTGTCCCCAGCAGCTACCAAGGAGCTCTGTAACACCCGTGACTTCGTTTATGGCTTCTTCTCCGTCTGGGGACCCTGACATCCTGATCTGCTTTTAGTGATCATTAAAACCAACACAGAATTTCTCCTTCACTAAAAAAAAAATCACATCTGAACCATTCTCACACGTCTGTCTTCTATGCCCTCTAATCTTTAGTTTGTAACTTAACTTTCACACTTAACACACTGGGCTATAATTATCTGCTCATGGATTAGTTTTCTGCGGTGTAGGCTGAGTATTTCTCCTTGCAGCTCTTAGTGGAGGGTTTGGCCAAGAGTTGGAGTATTTAAAAAGTGGGAGTGTGGGTTGTGGAAGTTGGGAGGGGAGGCTCTGCAGTCGAGTCACATTGACCTGGTCAAATCTTGTTTCTTACTTTCTAACCATGTGACACTGGGCAAATGGTCTCAAGTCTTTAAATCTCAGTTTCTTTGTTGGTTAAATGGAACTGACATAATACTAATTAAATTGGCCATAGCTTATAGCACAATGCCTGATAGACATACAATACATATTAACTATTATTTTTATTATAAGGCCAATAAATATTTGACGATAAATGTGCCTCCCTTTACATCAAACATGCAGGCCACTGTGAGAAACATACTTTCTGTTTGATCTACCTGTATAATCAGAATAATGGTAAAAAGCTCACATACATTAGTATATTTTGTCTAGACATCACTCTGCTAGAAAAATTTTACTAGCTGCCTGTTACAAACAGGGAAACTGCGAAAAGCAAATGTGCTTGATCTTGGTGCCATGAGAGTGGAGCGTCAGAAGCTGGACCAAAGCTGGTCCGCGTGGTTCCCACTTGTGCTTCTGAGTTGTGGAAGGTTAAAGAAGGAGCCTCATCTTCGGACTGCAGGTTTCAGGAGGTGAGGGATGTAGACAGGGCATAGGCTGAGATGTGAAGAAGTAGATGGGTCTGTTGAAAGACTAAGCTGATGGGAAATTAAATACTGTAAATTCAAATGACAGTTTTTAATGGCCAGTTCACTGGGCTCCTGTGTATAGCCAGGAACTGAGAGTAAAAGGGACTAGTGGATGCATAGTCAGGAAGGATCCTGGGTGCTAAGCAAGGATTTCTAACTTTATCTTGAAAACCTCAGAAAAGCAAAGAGACACTAAAGAGGTTGACAAGCATATGGAACAACTAGAACTCTTGTTCATTACTGGTGACAATAAAAGAAAATGGTACAATAACTTTGGAAAAGAGTTTGACCATTATTTCTAACGTTAAGTATGTACCTATCATGTGACCTAAATATTCCACAGCTAGGGACTCACAGAAGAAAAATGAAACCAGACATCTACAAAAAGTCTCGTGTAAGAACATTCTCAATTTTGTCATAAGAACGCTTAACTGGAAACAATCCAAATGTTCATTAAAAGGAGAATGGATAAAACAATTATGCCATTTTCACACAATAGAACAGTACTCAGGAAAGGAACAAGCTATTAATACACTCAACAACATGGATAAACTTCAAAAATATTAAGCTAAGTGAAAAAAAGTCAAACTAAAAGGTATATGCAGCATGTTTTCATCTAACTTGATTAAGTTCTAGAATAGGCAGAGCTCTCTGCAGTGGTAAGAATCAGAACAATGTTTGCCTGCTTGTGGGGTGGGGTTGGTGTCACTGCACAGACACATGAGGATTTTTCTGGGATGATGGAAATGATCTATATTTTGAGAGTGGTGGTCACTAACAGGTGTATAATTTTGTCAAAACTCATCAAGCCATTCACTTAAATTTCATCACATTTTACTGTATGTAAAATACATCTTAGAAAAATGAAAGTAGCAAGGAGGTAGATCACAAAACAACAAACTGCCTTTGGTTATATTATCTAAAAATTGAGTATGAACTACATTCCCTTCAGACCCATGCAGAATTCAGTGGAAGAACATGGTTATAGAAACTTACAAAGATACTATTCATTCATTTGCTGAAAAAAAAATTATTTTTTAGCCCAATGCTACCACTTATTATCAGGGTGATTTTAGACAAATGGCTCTCAGTGCCTCAGTTGACTCCTTTGTGAGGTGGAAATACTAATAGTACCTACCTCACATGGTTGTTGACATATGTTAGTGCCATCACAGGGAGCTAATATCAATAAAACTCTTAGAACAGTGCTGGAATATAGCAAGGGCTAGATAAACGTTAGTGATTTATGTTATTACCCACAGTTATGTGCCAGGCTTATTGATAGAAACAGTAATAGCACAGAGTACCAGTTTTAGAAAATTAATGATCTAGAAGAAGGGATAAACCATAAATGAATATACTCCACACAAAATGAAAAGTCCATTCAAAATGAAACTAATCAATAAATTAAATCAAATCAAGCTTGTTTAGTCATTTATTGTTTTTCAGTATTATAATCATGCCTCCTAATCTTGACATGTAAAATTTAGAGCTTCTCCAGCTCAGACCTGTGACCTCTCTTCTGTGTCCAAGCTCGTCTCTAGGTGAGCTCATCTATGCAAGGACAATGATGACCAGTTTGTGTCTCTAAGCCCAACATCAGGCCTGGACCCTGACTGCCTGTGCCATCTTGTACTGAATAAACCTAAATCCCAATTCCCTATTCTCAACTCCTGCTCTTCCCACAGCATTCACCATGTTGGAAACAGCAGTTCTCCCAGCAGTTCAGCCCCAAAGCATTGCATTTTGCTTACCTCCCTTCTTCTTCACATATCTCATACCCCGTAAGTAGCAAATCTTGAACCCATCACTTCTCCTGAAAGCATTATGACCTCCTTACACCTTGATGAGTACAATAGCTTCCTGAGTGATCCCTTCTTCCACTTTTGCTCCCCGATTAGCTGTTCTCAGCAGAGCGGAGAGGTGATATTTTCTGAAACAAAGGATGTGGGGTCTTCCTTTGCCTTAAACTCTCTAATGAGTTACCTTCATTTTATCTTTTTCATGTGCTACATGGTCTAGATGGACTACCTCTCTGTCCTTCTCTCTTACCACACTCCCTCATTCCAGCCAAACTGACCTCCTTGCTATGTTCAACATGTCAACCAACTCATGTCACTCAGGACCTTGACACATGCTTTTCCCTTTGACTGGAACGCCCTTCTCCAGATATTCTCTCACTTTTTCTCAAATCTCTTCTCATGTCACCCCACTACCTAAATTTGCACATAAAATCTCCACTCAAGTCTCTAACTTTACCGTTTTTCATCTAGTGCCGGGCATTCTGTTATATTGGTTTATTGCTCTGAATTTGAGGCATCATGAGATAGAGCCCTTGAATGTCTTGGTCACATTCCCCAGGGTCTAGAACAGTGCCTGACACACAATAGATGTTCAACTGACATTCGTTGTGGAGCGTCACAGTCTACAAGACAATCACATACACAATATCTTAATAATTGATCTAATATTTGTGAAATAGGCTTTGGGATATCTGTTTTACAGATATGTTAAGAGTCTGTGTAATATATTTTAAGGTCCTTACTTAAGGTCATGCAGTTATTGGTCACACAGGTCAAGTCCTGGTCTTATGCCTTCAAATCCAATTTATTAATCATAATCACAAAATAGTATTAATAGCTAGCAATCTGTTGATACTGCTCTAAATATTTCACTTATGGTTTCTTGCTTAACCTTCACAACAATAATTTGAAGTAGGTGCTTTTACAATTGCCATTTATCAGTTGAGGAAACTAAAACACAGATAAGTAACTTGTCCAAAGTCAGAGAACTGCTAAGTGGTAAAATAAGAATCTGGGTCCTGGCAGCCTGACTCTGGGGACTTGTTCACAGCTGTCGGAGTACAGAGGAAAATTTCCAAACTCCATCTGGGTTCTTCTGAGTCTGGATGAATGAACAAATTAACATCCAATAGGTTAGTAGAGAAAAACAAAAATAATAATGGAGAATTTACATGGCTACAAATTCTAAAGTAAAATGGGGTAATCTGGAGGTATATATCCTGTGCTAAAGAAACTGAGGAGTGAAGGAGAGAGGAGAGGGAGACTTTAGATGAGGAGGGGATCACTTCATCTTCACTAAAAGTAAAATGATGTTTCTTAGAGAGGACATATTCACTAATAAACCTACACCTAGATGATTCCCCCCAAATTACTTTTTTCTAGATCATAAAAAAGGGAGTAAATGATTGCTTCTTCCATTGGGGGAAAAGATAAAAGCTCAAAGAGTAATGATCTTCCATTAAGGAAGGGCAAAAGACTGAGACAAGGACAAGAGTGTCTCCTTTGCCTTTGGAATGTTCATGGTTCTTAAATCAAAATATTCTGCATCCCTTGAAGCTGGAAGGGATTATGCTCAGTGAAATAAGTCAGAAGGAAAAAGAAAAATATCGAATGGTTTCACTAATAGGAGGAAAATAGGGAAACCAAACAAAGAGTCAGAAAAAGGATAAAACTTGCAGGCAAACTATAGATCTGAGGCATACAGCAGGGGGAAGGGAGGAGAGGCTCAAAACTGGGAAGGGAACAGCACAAGGGACTATGGTGACTATTCACAGGTGATGCGGTGGTGGGACATTTATGGGGATTACACCTGAGGGGAGAAATCAAATATTGTACAAAAATTAACAACAATGTAAGAAAATTAAAGTCAAAGAAATCTGCAACCTTTAAGTAATGGTAACAGACTTCCCAAGGCCCACAGGGCCTCGATTGACCTTATTTCACCATACCAAGGTGACACTTATTGGAGAAATGTCTGCTCTGGACATACTGGGTAAAACCTATCTAACCCTTTTGGGGAGATTGATCCCAGACAGCCAACCAGTCCACTAGACTTAGTCTGGGAAGTAAAGAAAGTAAAGTAAATTGCAACATTAATGGAACAAATGGGCAAGTATAAATTTTGTTCTAGGCCTTCTGCCATTATTAAGCTTTTGGCTTTTGTAGCATTTAACAGACCTTTTCTGTTTAAGATCACAAGGTGGATGCAGTTGTGTCTGAAATGCAGCTTATATTACATTGTTTTCAGCTTTTCATCCATCTTTGAAATGTTTGTTCCTGAATTAAGAGGTCACCTAGGAATCCTGGACAGTGCTCAGGGATGCCCAGCCATCTGTCTTTCTGCCTCCTGTGGCAGATCTGTGGTGCCCTGTGTCCATGTGCTTCAGATTCCACCTCCTCCCTCCTGGCCCTTGCTTTATGCCTTGTTGATAAATTCTCACCTTCAGTTTATCACATAACCTACATTGTGGAACACTCAATTTCTTTTCCTTTCCTCTCCTTTCTTTTTTTCAATAGTAGGTATCTATTTGATTGGATGTGATGGCACCAGAGGCAGAAATGTGGCAAAATTTTAAATGGTGAGAAATCCATCTCAGCTACCTGAATTTTGAGAAGCAAATTGTTATTCTCCGACTCACTTTGTATTGAACTGGACAAGTTAGATGAACTAAAAAAGCTTTATTGACTTGTCTACTTGTCTCTAAGTCAATCAAATGTATGTGAATGCTTCCTATTTTCTGCCCTTTTTGACTTTTCCAATTATTAACTTAAAAGTGTACATAAGTTATATAAACACAGGTGAATACCCTTGAAATATCAAATCCCTGCAATCTTAAATAAGCAAGCTTTCAGAAGTTGGAAAACAAATCAAATATTTTGTTTCCTGGTTCTTCATAGCATAAAGGCACACAGCACTTATTTAGGAAAAGACTATGAGTTCTGTCAAGGCAGCATATAAAAGAGTCATTGAGATATCCCCAATGCCTGGCACAGAGAAGGTGCTCAACATGTTACAAGCCAGGATGAGAGGCACCCCTGAACCCCCAAATTTTCCTACTCTAAAATGGTTCTACCATCCACCACATCAAGACAAAACATACTCTAATGAATAAGACCTTCGATGGAAAGGAACTTTAATACATTTAATGTGCAATAGATAGAAAAGAGAAAGAATATAGTTTCCAAATCAAGTGTCCAAAGTTAACCATCCCCTGGTGGGTAAATACCCAGTCAAATAGTATTGGGCCAAAGCAGAACCACTGAGGCCTGAAAGCCTGCCACAAGCCTAAGGCACATTCTGGTGGGGACCCATAAGTAAGGAGCAGAAGGGGTCAGGCAAGTCTGGAAGTAAAAGGGCAAAATCAAAATAAAGATAAAGGCTGCCATTGTCACCCTTCCTACAGGTCTCTCACCCATGTCCTGTTCAAGTATTCCTTCCATGTGCCCAAGACCCTGGGCCAATTCCAAGGCAGAGAAGCAAGCACAGCTTCTTCACATGTCCCTCTGCTCCATGTACCCCCTCCAGGTTTCCTTCTTCATCTCTCCTTCCTTCTCTCAGTCTTCTCTAGCTTCTCCTACCTGCCCACCTGCACCCTTTCTTGGGTGGAGCAGGGAACCTGAAACCTCTCCTTTCCCTAGGGACCACCCTGTTACAGAGTAGGTTTTTGATACATATATGTTGAATCTTTCTAGCACTTTATCTTTTATTTGTGGAATTGTCTCACATATTTCACATGGGTATAAGCACTTACGCGTGCGTGCGCGCGCGCGCACACACACACACACACACACACACACACTAGGTTGTGAGCTCTTAAAGGAAAGGGTCTGTGTCTTATTTATCTCTGCATTTTCTAACACAGAACTACGACCATTAAGTGATAACAGTATGAATGGTGCAAGGGTTCTGGCCTGTTATTTATTTTCTTTGCCCTTCCCCCACCCCTCCTTGGTAGTCTGGCTCTCAGGCAGGTCAGAGTGCCTAAAACTGGCTCATCAATCTAATCAACTATTTGAAAGCTAGAGACCTTGAAATCATTCAAGTCAAATTCAGGACCACATTTTAAAATTTGTCCTGGCTATTTCAAAAGTAGCTTTAGCAACTAGATAACTGCTGGGGAAAAGCATAAGCTTAATGAATTTGGTCAGACATATCGTGTAACAGATGTCCACCATGCTGCCATGAGCTTAAATCATAAATATGATGGCTCTGTTTGGCATGTCAAAATATATTAGGAGTGCTTTATCGGTCACTGGGCAACTTACTAAATGGAAGAGGAAGGATCCTGAAAAATGCAGGCGCTGGGTCTAGTAGCATCTCAAAAGGAGCCCTGGAGAAACACAGATAATCTGCTTGCAATGATTCATCAAGTTGGTCCTTTGTTTCACTAATTTCAGTGTCAAGTGCAACCATACAATAAAGAATTGCCAAGACCAGATAAGATTCTCTTCTGGCTGCTGCTTTTCCTGCCCTAACAACTGGTACTATTCATGCCTAAAGCACAAACTGAATAAATAGCTTCAAGCCTGGCAATGTTGGACAGTGTTTCAAATTTTTTGTTTTTCCTTGAAAGGCTAAATCCCCTGTGTGTCTTGCTTTTCCTCAAACACATTGCATTGATAGTCACTGTTGTGCCAATAATTTTAACTTTCTTAATACTAAGAATGGAAAGATATCTCATAAGTTAAAAATAGTTCCTGTTATAGCATCAATCCAGCATTGGATTAGTGAAGATTAAAAAAGGATTGTAATGCCTTTTTTGGCCTTGAGAAAGCTCTTATTGTGCCTATGGTTCACTTGGCCTGCTGGTCATTTCCATCTTAATGCAATCTTTAACATTACACTGCTACAGGTGAGGTGTTAAGTAATACATTAAGACAACTATTCTCACTGAGCAATTTCATAAGAAATATGTTTTTAACTAAATTAGACACTTAACAAATGTCATTTGTAATTTAATGCAGGGGGAGGGGAGAATATCTTTACAACAGGTTATTGATGTGAATTTCTCAATGCAAAATATATATATAATTTTAAAAATTTTAATTGAAGCTCTTGAATGTGAACTTATATGTTGTCGGTGCAGTAGACCAACATAAGAAAAGCTCCAATGGCTTTAGGATTCTTATGAAATAAGCAGTAAGCAGTTTAATCTTTAGTAGCCAGAATCTTGCATTAAAATTAGGGAGAATCTACAGATCCAGTTAATCATGTGGATATGATGTGCAGGTTGTTTTTAACACTTAAAAGCCCTTAGCTGGACACTAGGAACTCCAAAGATTTGATACAAATATAATTTGTAATATTTAAAACAAGTAATGAATAAGATAATTTAGATGAAAAACTATGCTATAAAAATTGTGTAAGAATGACTAGATTGAAAAAGTAAAATTAAGGGAGAATATTAAAAAACTTACAACTGGAAAACTGAACATTTTTTTTTTAGAAAAATAATTTTGTGACAGGAGTCCCTCCGCTCTGAACATAGAAGTAAAACCTATGGCTATTGACATTTGGGCGGCTGACCTGTTTTTACCAAAATCACAAAACAAAAATATAGTTTGTAAATTTTCAAATGGCTATCATGTTCAGAATCTAATTGGTTCCCCTTCCTTTTCAGTTGATGACTTCATGAAACGTAAATAAGCCCTCGGACCAAGAGGTGGGTGTACAGGCACGGTTAACTCTCTCGCCCCAGAAAGCCACTCTGCTGAAAGGATTATTATTTGGGGGTTGAAAGGGGGAGATGCAGAGGTCTTTAGGACCCAGCAGGCGGCGGCAGGCGGCAGTTGTGTAGATCACTGAGAGACTACGAGGGTCCGGTTCAGTTTTTAATTCTGTCTCTAATCTCCGCAACAGCAGCGCGTCCTAGGTCCCGCGGCTCCCTGCCCATTCAGCCGCTGTTGGCCGCTGAGCGAAGGTCAGAACCGCTCCTGCCCCCATCACCCACCATGGAAAACCTCCAAGAAAAAGTGGCCCCGGACACGCGTGCCTGAGGATTCCGCACAAAAGAGGTGCCCAAAATGAAGACCCTGATGGTGAGTCATTTGTTGCAACTCCTTTGGGCAGAGGCGGGACTCCTACGCGCAGCGTCCTCGGGGCGCCCCGGGGAGCTTCAGGGGCGCCTAACCCCGCGCCGTGAGGTTGCCTGTTACAAAGGGACAACTTTCCACCTGCTCCGTATTCCCTCCCGGTTTCCCTGGTTCTGTTTGGCTCGGAATCCCAAAGCCGGGATGGGAACTCGGTTTGCTTAGACTCCTGGACCGCCTGCAAGAGGTCCGAGAGGCCAGCGGAGAGCGGGAGAAGCAGTGGAGGGAGGGGCGCATTGCTGGGGGGAGAAAGAGGATGGCCAAAAGCAACAGTCTGCAAAAACTAAGAGAGGCGGGGAGGGGAGGAAGGACCTTTAAAGACTTTCTTGGTTACCTTGTATTTCAAACTTGCAGCGATCGCCGAGGTAGAGTCCCACGGGTCCAAACAGGAGAGGGTGCAAGAGCTAAAAATTGTAGCAGTCCAGCTGGGGCAATGGACCTTATCCCCAAAGTGCGAGCCCACCCTGTTCTCGCCCCGGGCGCGCTCTTCCCGTGGTTGCCAGTCGCCGCGCACCACCTGCCCTCTGCCGAGAGATCTGGGAGTCGGCGGCCGAGAGCAGCCGCGCGCCGGGAGCATCCCCTGCCGTACGCACGGGGACAGCGCCTCCTCTACCCCGGCTGCACGCGGCCAGGGCAAGGACCCCAGCCGCCTCCCGCCCCCAGACCTCCCCAGCCCGCCTGACCGTCGGGCGGGCGTTCCCGCTGGGCGCGCTCCTCCCGGGTCGACTCTCAGCTACTCTCCTCTGCTCTCTTCCACCCGCTCGCAGCGCCATGGTCTGGCAGTGTGTTTAGCGCTCACTACCATGTGCACCAGCTTGTTGCTCGTGTACAGCAGCCTCAGCGGCCAGAAGGAGCGGCCGCCGCAGCAGCAGCAACAGCAGCAGCAACAGCAGCAGACAGCGGCGACCGGCAGCGCGCAGCCGTCGGTGGAGAGCAGCCCCCTGCCGCGCCCCGGGGCCCCCGCGGGACCGAAGCCACTGGACGGATACCTTGGCGTGGCGGATCACAAGGTGACAGCTCTCTCCCCAGTCAGTCAGCCACCCAGCTTGGGGATCCAGTACATCTGAGCTTGTCCCCATTCCCAAGGTTGGGAGGCGCCGTGAATAGGTGCCCTTTGGAGGCTGAAGGGGGAGCGGACCCTCTAGGGTGGGTTGAGATAGTGCCTACTTAGTATGGATTCCTTTTTGGAGAAGGATGCAAAGTTTTTCAGGAAATAGGGATAAACTGAGTGGAACCCAAGCCCTAATTTCCTAACAGGATCTGGTCCTGGAACTAGAACCCCTGGTCCCCACAATTGCAGCCACCGGTGGGTGCTGGGTTTCTGAAACAAGAGGTTTTCAGCCTAGTGGAGCGAAGGTGGGAGGAGACCCTGGGAGCGTGCTCGTGGCAACCTAAACGTTTCTCCCACCCGGAACCAAAGGTGAGAGCAGCAGCTGTGGGCAACCGCTGCTCAGCCTCCAAGGTTCTCTGATCTCTGCTTGGGTTGCTCAGGGCTGCTCTACCACGGCTCTGGGGAGCAGTACCCAGGTGGGCGTTGGAGGCCTGAGGCACAAATTCAGTTTCCGTTTGCTTGAAACTCATCACTGAGAGCTTGTTTTCGTCTGTCTTTCGAGAAGCTGCTGCATGGCTTGGCTAATAATTAACAAGTTGATTTTTTTTTTAACTGAGCCTTCTTTCCCTGGAATAATATATCTCTGGTTTCAGCGTGTGAAACCCCTGGGAGAATCCTAATCAAGTTTTGTGATTCCAAAAAGATATTTTAATACAGTTTAAATGTATTTCCCATTATTTGAAGCTGATGATATAGTTCTATTAAAACACAATTCCATTCTGTATCTGCTCTATAAAGCTAGAGGATTTCGTGGAACCACCTGACAATTCCCCTTTTTATATTACTAAATATTTGTGGTTGTGAACCAAAGTAATATTTAGTGGGTACCTTTTTCGTGTGAAAAAAAAAATTGCTCATACCATGCATGAAAAAGTCAAACTTTTTTTAAGTGACAACCAAAACATTCTCACTCACTTGTGTAATGAATGGTGCTCAAAATTTTGAAGAGTACAAGAGAATTTGAGGCAGATCCCTGCCTTAGGGCCCTTTATCTGCTTGTGAAAAAAACAGCATTCCATAAATATGGGTGGATAGGTTATAGATAGATAGATAGATACATAGATAGATAGATAGATAGATAGAAAGAAAAAAATATATAAGAAATGTTAGTATAAACAGTACTTTTGAGATGCAGAGATGAGAAAGCTCATTGCCCTGGATCCAGGAAAATTGGTTTGAAACAGTGGAATTTGCATTGGGAATAATTCAGAGAAGCAGGAAAAGGGGAGAGATTTCATTAGGAGGTGATAAATTTGAAAATCTAAAGAGGAGAGGGCCTTCAGTTTTCTCTCTAAGTTGTTGATTGATTATGTGCTGCGTGTGCAGGCAACCGATAGGGGCTCGAGTTGGAGGAAAGTTTAGGCTGTTAGCTCTGACTGTGGAGGATTATGTGTAACTGGTGTTTGATGAATGTATTGAACCCAGAAGGTTTTCATGGCTGTTGTTTAGTGAAAATTGCTATCTAGCACTTGTGAAGCTTTGATTAATAGGTATGTCAAAAGGGAAATTTGCTGGAAGCTTTGATTTGCCTTTGGGAAGATATTCCTAATATTTTTCCTTCCTGTGCTGTCTTGCTAGACAGACACCTGCTAAGAATATTGATAGCCTAAGGCAAAATATGATGCCTTCATATTCACTTTCAAAAATGTTTATTCACACAAATGTACTAGATCCCATTTCCATGTTTCAGAGTCTTATTTCATTAAAATAAAAAACTGCTCTTTTGGGGAAAGGAATTGTGAGATTATATGAGAAATTGAGATAATTTGTAGTAAAAGGGTTTCATTAATTGTTAAGTGTTATATGAATGATGAATACATGAGAAAGTCCTTGGAATTCTTAGCAAAGAATTATAAATGTGACTAGAAATGCCTTTGCAGATAATTAATACTAATGAAATTCTTTCATAGAAAACCAACATCTCACAAAATTACATACCCAAAGGGTTCCATGGCATTTACCCCACTTCAAGCAAAGAAACAAATGCAAATCTTATAATCTATGCCTCCTCACTAGACTCTATCCTAGTTGCCCCACTGAACTAAATGTAAACTTTCAAAGTGCAATCACTGACCCTCTTTACGACTACTATTTAGCTGGAAATTGGGCAGAGATCCATTTCTTAAGACTGTGTGAGGGTACATGTGTAAAATGTTTATGGCCTCCCCAGAAGTTGATGTTTAACTGGGTTTTTTTTTTTAAATATATATATTTTTATTGTTATTTATATATTTTACATTTTGTATTCCCCTTGGGTAACCCACCACCAGTTCACCAGTGATCCATCTCCATAGTCCCTTGTATCCTTGTCTACTCCATTTTGTGGGCACCCCACCCCCGCCCAGTGTCTCCTATTTGTTTTCCCTATAGTCCTGTTATGAGGGAAACCATTTGATATTTTTCTTTCCTTCTGGCTTATTTCGCTGAGTATTATTGGGGGCTCTCCCTGTCATCTGACTTAGAGGTAGAAATCATTTGTTAAAATATTGCTAAGATTTCCAATTAGTACAGAGTAGGGTAAGAAACGAAAGCTTTCCCATACTTATTATGTTGCCAGAGAATACTTTGATTGCTTTTTTTTTTCACTCTCACATCAGGCTTTAGAAAAATTATAGGATGTGCTGAATGTGCTGACCACCCAGCCATATGCTGCTGCATATCGAATCAGAATTCCAACAGACTTTTTATTTGCTGCTGATTTACAGAGTCTAGAGAGAGTTACAGATACCATTTAGGAAAATGTTCTCATCACCATGGCTGGAGGTCCCAAAGTCTGATAAATATGTACTGTTTATTTCCAGTTAGATGATGGTGTTAACATTACAGCTTAAAGATTAAATTCAACAGGTGGTCTTAATCCCCAGCACCTGAATTTCACAAATTACAGCCTTTCGCTATGATAGTCTTTTCTCATACCACTGCAGACAGAATTACTGTTAAGATTAAATCACTATGTGCTTTTGTTCAAAGATGTGTTGCAAGTCAAATCAGTGATGAGCAATATGTGTCGAAGCTTAAAATACCACTTTCCGTGGTCATATTCCCTACTTCCGCTTTCACAAACCATGCAAGCTAAAATTGTAATTCCAGTATGACTAAGTGAAGGCCACTTGGAGTTTCTGGTGATAATGAAGCCATTTCATTTTCTGTTAGATAGTGTCTCTTCATTCCCAAACCCTTTCCCCAGACTCTTGCCCACAAATTTTTAACCAACTCTTTTCCATGTTGTTACATGTTTATCCCTGCAGACGCTGTGTCTGTATCCTGCCATTACTCTTCTGGTCCTTATGTTAGAAAGTCATTGATTTCAAACAAGATCAGCCAGATTCAAGCAAAGAAACCAATTTCATGGCTTTTGAAATCTCTTGCACTTAGTACCAAAACATAGTATATAACCAAAGTAACACACACTCTCACACTCTCACACGCTCACATCAAACAACCCTCCAAGTTGTTTGATTGGAAGTTCCAAGTCTTTCCAGGTTCCAGTCTGGGTCTGGCCTGGATAGATAAAGTCATTTGCCATCTGGTGGACTCTGTGAAATGAAACTGCCGATTCCCATTTCCCGTGGATAGGAGCCCTTATCACAGAAGGAGCCACTGTCACCTGGGCTGCCCTTTTCTGAGATGGCTAATGAAAGGGCGGTGAGCAATGGGGTCTGAGGCTGAGCTGCTATCGCTTCCCTTCAGTAGTAGCCCCCAGGAATGGATTTTACAGTTTACATTGCATGCTTGTGTGGATTTTTCTGTCCTCGAGCACTTAGTTATTCAGACAATACATAATTGCTTAGAGGTAATAGTACTACACTATTAATTGATAAATGTTCAGTTAGATGATAAGCCAATGCCAGAGTTGAAAAATAATTCGAAATCAGACAAAAAAAATGCCTTGTAACTTCGAAATTATGCCAGAAGTTTTCTTCCTTTAACAAAGTATATTGATTCTCACAAGTTTGCCCTATGTTAGACCCTCTTTTATTTTTGAGTCATCCACTGAATGATAAATAATTCACATCTAAAGGAATTCAAAGTGAGCTAATTTTCACTGCTCAACTCTTATAAAATCTAATCTGCCAATGATGGTATAAACTTGTTATCACAAAATATCAACCAAAAGGAATCGTGAAATGAACTGTTTTTCATGGGTAAGGAATTTATAATAATGTAGGTAGTTTTAATGAATCATTCATGTCATGTTTATCAGAATGCAGCCTTCCTTAATTTTATGAGAGTCAGGAGTGTTTTTCTAGCTTTTCACAGGAACAATCCTAAAATACTCCATGCCAAAGCTCAGACCACACCTTGCTGATGAGTCTGACCTGGTTCCTGTGCATGTTCCAGCCATGCCAGCCTCTTTGCTGATACTTGAACACTCATTCTGCCTCAGGACCTTGGCCCTTGATTTTCCCTCTCTCTGCAGTGCTCTGGTACAAGATCTTTCGCATGTTTTTTTCCCCTCTAGTGATTCAGTCCTCAGATCACATGTCATCTTTTTATGAACCCCACTTTAAATATCCTGCTTCTCAACAGTCATTCTCTAGCATCACAGCCTATTTTCTTTCCTTATACTACTTAACAATATCCGAAATAATCAAAATTTACTTGTCTATAACCAGCCGCCCCCCACCTCCCATTAGAACTAAGTACTGTGAGAGCAAAACATTTGTGCATCTTGTTGATCTGTTTACGCCAGACCCTAGGTCAGTAGTTTACACTCAGTGCACACATAGTGTTTACTGAAGGAAAGAAGAAAGCAGGGTGCTTAGCGAGGAGCGAAGGCAGAAATTCCTCACTTACATAAAGTCTTTCTCTGCAAGAAGCATCATTATATACCTGGTGTGTCACATCTTTCCTAAATTTGGAGTGAATAATAATAATAATAATAATAATAATAATAATAATAATAATATGGGAAGGAGGAGGAAAAATGGTCTAAAAGATAAGAATCTTTGAGAATGAGATGTAGGAATCTACCTTTTAACAGGCTTCCCTTACTATTCTTGCGCACGTTAAAGTTTGAGAATAACCCTTTGGCGCAGCGGTTAGGCGCTGCGCTGTGGAGCTGTCGGCAGCGGTGACGCGAGTTCAATGCCCGGCCGGGGAGAATCCCACATGGCGCGGCAGACCTCTCCTGCCTCGCCCGCTGCTCCCCTCAGCAGTGTATTTCTGATCTGCCTGCTCTGCTCCCCACTCTGGCTCTGGTGAACCCTCTCGCCGCCCCTGCACCTCTGGTCTGTACCCCAGCTTGTATGTATAAATAAAAAAAAAAATAAAAAAAAAAAAAGAGAATAACCCTTTGAAACATCATCACAATATGTCTTCCTATAGCTAATTTGTTTCTGGGTTTTTGAACTAATCATAGCCCTTAGTAACTATTCATTGAAAGCCTAAGATTGCAAAATTGGGTATCCTGGAGGAAGAACACATTCTTATCCTCAAAGAAACTTTGATCTAATTGGAGACAAAAGAAGCAGAAAGGTTAAATGATAAATTAAGTGTTTAATAACATAAAACCAAGTAACAATAAATTGAGGGTCTGCCACTTTTTAAAAAGGAGACAGTTTCTATGATCTTCCTCATCTATAAAATAAGTTAAAAACTATTTCTACTTTAGAAGCTTTCAAACTAAAATTGTGATACCTTTACCCCCCAACATTGTGTATGTATATATGTATAGATAACATATATGTGGCATCCAGTGAATAATTTCTAAACAGCATGTATATCAAAGCAACTTCAAAGTAGATTGATTTTCAATTCAAAATATTCACTCTCTTCATGATTTTCCTTTGGTATGACTCTCGAGAGAAGCTAACCCTATAACCCTGCTCAATTGTCTCTACAACATATGGTGACCATATTTTCCAAACCAAATCTCATAGCTCATGGTATGATAAATTTGAACATAATTGTGTTGGCCATAGACACAATATTTGCAATCAGATCTGTCCTGGAAATGAAAGCACAAAACAGTGTCTCAGCCAGCCATTCCTATGACCTTCAGAACAGCTAGTTATATGTATAGATGTGTTTCTCCAACTGCTAACCTATTACGGCCTCAAACAAGCCTCCCAGTGATACAGGGCAGCAAGGGGCACTAAAACTGGCCAAGCACAGTGCCCAAATAGTTTACTGGTCACTGTCTGAGTTCACCTATGTGCACAATTCTAAGACTACTCAGATTCAGAGAACAATAATAATGGGATTTATTTAACAAAACAGGGAAAACAAAGTGTTACTGAGACCACAAATTATTGTTTACCTCACTGAAACAGTGCCCAGTGTTTTAAAGTCCTTTCCAAAACAAAAGGCCACACTCCCAAGATGGTGTCTTCCAGCCACTGAGAGCCTGAAACACGTGGCAGCGGGACAAGGACTGGACCCAACTCACAAAGATAGCAAAAGACAACAGGAGATGCTCACCAGAGCTGCCGAGATGAGCCAGCACAGCACCAGACAATCCACACTCAAAACAGCAGCTGCAGCAGCCAAAGGACCCGACAAACAGACACACTCACAAAATTCAGCGAGGGCTCCGGCTCTGGATTTGTCGCTTGGCTACTTGCAAAGCCTCCAAAATTTCTTCTCTTGAGATTGGCGTTAGAAGTCTCTCCACGTACTTCAGAGGCCCACAACAGCTTTCTGGAAGATCCGCATGGTGTGAGCAGAAATGACTGACAGGATAGCTGAAGACCCGAAAATGCTGAAATCCCAAACGCTGAATCCTGGGGGCTATTTCAGCAGTCTCTTATATTTCTTACCAGAGTCTCCACCCACTGATACTTTGTTCGCATTTCACCTGAGGCTATCAATCTTCACTAGCAACCCCCTCCAGGGGAGCACCACCTGTACCAGTCTTTGGCTTCAGCCCCCTATTACACTAGCAGTAAGCTCACTCCTCTTGAGTTGTGTAGACAGAGGAAATGAGAGCATAAACATCATGAAACCATGACGACTCTAGTCACTCATTCCATGTGGGCAGGGCCAACATAACTGTCACAAGTTTCATGAGATTGGAAAAAGCAACTTTCTCTGACACCATGAACTGAGTCTTGCTGGCCCACAGGAAATCCATCTCCTACCCTGAACTTTGCTGGAAAAAAACCCCACCTTTAGCCAAGAAAATTGAGACCATTTCTTGAAGACACAAGTCCCCATCTCCTCAGCACAGTGACTTCCTGAATAAACAGCATTTTCCTAACCCCAGAACTTGTCTCTGTGATTGGCTTGTAAAGCAGGGAGTAGTCAACTTTCCAGGCATCAAAAACCTGATGGTGTTTTACAGGGGAATTTCCGTAACCTCTAGGTCTGAGGGCAGTGCAATATAGTTCCTGTTCTGCAGATACCAGGATAAAGGGAGATCAAAGATGAGAAAAAAATATTTAAAAAAGATAAAACCAATCATTAATCATCAAATAGTTCTGAAAACCTATACACCTGTGATACATTCTTTAAACAGTTGTGAAGGATCTTAAGTACAGAGAGACAAAGAATAATTACTTCTTACTTAAATAATAATATTATTGATCATACCCTGTGAACTTGATTCAAGAGCATTTCCTTGGGGAATCAGAAATTTAGGATCAAATGATGGATAAAAGCTTGGTGTTGGGGTTGATTTATGATGGGTATTCAAATTCTTCTTCACAAGTTCTTTTTAGTCTTACACTCTTAGTCTGGGCCTGGGACAAACCAGTATTTTTGTTGCATTCTCTATTCAATATGATCTCCCAAAAAGTCACAGGCAAGCATACTCTCAATTTAGACAGAATTTCCTTTGACTTAGGGTAGATCTTAACTGTAAATTTTATCTTCCTAGACAAATGTCCCATGATAATATTTATTCCAGTTTATTGTTGTTTCTTGTCTAGAATTGTCTGCTTCTGCTGATCAACAATCAGCTCTTAGAGGCTGTGGATTTATTTTTCTCTTTTGATGTTGTATTCTCCACCTTTATTATAATGCCTGGCATAGAATGGATCTTCAATAAATATTTGTTGACTACATAAAGATTTAAATTTTTTCTAAAATGAAACTGCCTCAAGAGTTTCGGACCACTTGGAGTTGCTAAAAAGGCCTAGCTACATATCATAAATATCAATGTCTCCTACCAAAATTTGCAGTTCTGTAACTATTTCTTTTTTATATTCTTGTACTAATCATATCTCTTAAAACATACTCAGAATTTTAAAGCTGGAAGGAAAGCTTAAAAATTATCAAAGGGAATTCATGAGTGGTGGTGAGATTAGCTCAAATACCTCAGGTTAGTGGCAGAGCTGGGGCTGCAATGTGGGTCTCTGCCCTGAGTATCATCACCGGGAGAAATTCAGTGCCAATATCCTCTAAGCAGTGACTCAACATTATTTGAACAAAATTTATTAAAATGAAGAGCCTAGGCCTACTCGGTTATTGGGAAGAAATAAATATTTAAACATCTTATTACGCTGAAATGAATATGAGAATATGCCTCTGGATAGCTAGGAAGAGCTTCCACCAACCACTGACTTAACAGTGGGTCCTCCAAAGGCTCTATAAAATGCATGGTTACCACATAATTGGAAAAATTTGGAAATCAGAGTGAATTTTGCCTTTCAAAAGTAAACCAAACCCAAAAAGGGTGTCATGTTTAATTATTTGAGGAAAATGTCATGAGCAGACCAGTCATTTACTTGAATTACCTTCTCCACAGCGGGGAAGAGAACATCATCGGGAGACTCTGTTAGCCAAGTGTTTGAAGTACTGCCATTCTGCAAGTACTTCTTGACTCCTCCTAAATTCTGAGATGTAGTACTTATGCTGGGATAGAATTACTTTAGGCAAATAAGAAACCATCTTCCCTATGGTAACCTGGGTAGTTGCTATAGCTCAGGAAGGAAAGACTTCCCCCCCCCCCGCCCCATTTTAAAAGAACAGGTTTATTAGGAAAAGGAGAATGAAAAAGAGACACCTGCAAAGTCACCAGCGGGCTGGAGACAAAAGACTTTTTTATTATATTCTCTTTTAATGGCTAAGGTGGTGTCCGTAGTGTGCCTGGGAACCTCACAAGTCTGAGGCTATGCTGACACACTGAAATGCAGAGTTAAGCCATTTTTTTTTTAAAGAAAGCATATTCTTGAAATTAATTGCACATATGGGAGCTCTCCACTGACTGAATTGCATTATTGCATTTCTAATTTTCAGATCTGCTCGTGTTCCTAGCAGACCTGCAATGGCTTCCCATTGCCTACAGGGTAGAGCACAGACACCATAGACAAGCTAGCAAGGCCAGCAGGATCTTTCTGGCCTATTTCTCTAACTTCCTCTCCCACAGTCCTCTCAGCCCAGGTTCTACACACACTGGGAACATAGATGCTGCTTCACGTTTCCCTACTTTCCCTCCATCAAGGAAAACCATTGCTCCTTTTATTACCGGGTAGTGAACTAAACTTCATTAAGATACAGCTCAGGCATCTCTTTTCTAATATTTTCCAAGCTACAACCTCTGCAGGTGAGATGTGAGATTGCACATTCACTGATGCCAGCTGTGCATCAGTCAATGGCATCTTGGCTGAGATGGCCTATATGTCAGATTCAGGGGAGGAAATGAGAAAAAGAACCTAATCTCTGCCCCTTCCTCAGAATGGAAGAAATACATATTATGGTTATTATGCATTTAGGGGTCAAAATATTCTCTGTATCTTGTACACATCTCTAATCACACAATATTGTGATTATTTGTCCACATTTGTCTCCCTGACTAGATTGAACTTTCTTGACATAAGGGGCACAAATTATCCATCCTGCTATGTCTAGAATCTAAAGTTGCACCTCATACACATTGAAACTCAATAAATCCTATGTGGACAGAGGCCTGTTATAATTATATGTAGTGGAAGATATTTGAATAAGATTAGCTAATTGACTACTAACATAGGGATGAACTGAAATGATAAGGGCAGAAAGACGTAACGTACATGGCATACATATTTTTAATGTCTGGGTCTTCTTTAAATACAGAATGGTGTTTGCTGACATTTCCAGAACGGTTGGCCAGGTTTCAGGATACAAGCATGCCCATATCTGAGGACAATGTGTCATGAGAGCTGGGCACTACTTTTTACTCATTGTGAGGCGTTGGCAAGTCATAACTTTTAGGCCTGAGCTGGTCTGTAGAAGAAACAGTTAAACTAGATTCAGTCATTCCTTTATCTATCAATTAATAACATTTGCTTACCACATACTTACCCTTGTGTTTTATCCTGGAAACTTTGGGGATGGCTTACAAGGACATTAGGGGAGTGATTCCAGCAGATGTGTGTTTCAGTGGGTCAGAATGGCGTCGATGTAGCATTGATCAGAGGGGTCCTACGTTCCAGATAGAGGACCCGGGCACAGCCATTGCTGTGATCTGAGTGAGTGACACTGGGGGTGAGGGGAGAGAGGGCCCTAAGATTTCTACCTACCCTGAGTTTCTGTGATCGCCCACCCCACTGTGTCAGTGCAGACAGTCTGAAGGCTGCTCCCTGCTAATAACATAAGGTCTGTGGTTCAAGATTGCTTCTCAGTAGTTAGTGAAGAGAATTTCAGGATGATCCCAGATGGCACTTTAACTTTGTCTAATTTTGAACCTCACTGTGCATCTTAATACTGCATACAGACTTGAGCAAAACAATGGTGCTATGGTTCAGGCTGAAGCAAGCTGTTTGTGGCTTCAAAAGGAGTCAAACCCACCTGCAGCAGAGCCAATTGGAATGAAGACTAAATGAGCTGGAAGAGACTTTACTATGTAACTGTTCTACTGGGGAACACTCTAGAATAACCTTGTCAAGGGAGACTTTGTTGCGTAATAAACCCTACCAGGTATAGGTCTGCTGGAAGAATGGCAAAAAGAGTGCCTTCCTCCTTCCCCTTCCCCCTTCCCCTGGCGTTGTTACAGAGAGAGCAATAACCCTTCTTTTAAATCACTTATTTGTTAACAACTTCTTTTTTTTTTTATTGTTATTTATGTCTTTTACATTTTGTATTCCCCTTGGGCAGCCCACCACCAATTCACCCGTGATCCATCTCCATGGTCCCCTGTATTCTCCTCTCTTCCATTTGTGCCCTTATCCTCCCCTTCCCC